>PVJL010010264.1:0-50788 GCA_004026885.1 Lyroderma lyra | reverse complement strand
CAAAAGAGAAATTCAAGAGCTTTCCAACAACAAATCTCTACGTGCATGCAAAGAAGGGTTTTCACACATTCTATTAAAACTACTTTGCACCGTCCGGAACGTCCTTACTCATGAGAAAGAGGTCGACTAGAGTGATCGTAGTAAGCATCAATTTTGCTTGTTCACATATTGAAGAAAATATTAAGAAATGGTCGCACGCCTGGAGTTAAGAGCCATGAGTTACGGAAGCCCACCCGGAGCCGCCGTATTTATGTAGGACGTGTTATACATAACCCGGCCGCCGTCCCCAGCGCGGCCGGCCCCCACGCGGAGCCCGGGGCGCCGCCGCTCAGCCGGCCCCCACGCGGAGCCCGGGGCGCCGCCGCTCGGCCCGGACGGAGCCTGCGCATGGGGAGTTTCCGGTTTGAGGCTCCGAGGAGCTGTGGTTAACCCGCACAGGCACTCGGGAACCCTCCCGTTTCTGCAGTGACCGGAGTTTGCAGCGGAGTAGGTACCAGCACCGAAGACGTCAGGAGGTGTGCGACCGCCTGGTCATGGAGTCGGGGGCGGGCCGGGCGTGGGGTCTGGTTGCCCGGCGTGGGTCTGTGGGAGCGCATCAGGGGCGTCAGGGCAAAGTGAGTCCTGGGCGGTGGGGTAGGGTTTGGGCTGAAGGAGAAAGCGGGTCATGTGCAGGGTGTGCGCGTGCGCGCATGTGTGCGTGCTTGTGCGCATGCGGGGTTGTGCTACTAGAAGTACTGAGTTGAGTCCTGTTCACAGGGGCCTGCAGCCTGTGGTCAGGATGAATTGCCCTGGGAAACCTCAAAAAAGATTCAGGGAGGCGGAGTGTTTGAAGCAGGTCAAAGCTAGATGAACCCTATGTCCCCAGGCAAGAGCAGGGGCAGGGGACTCCTCATAAGACTATAGAACAGAGAGGGTAACCTTGAAAAGAAACCAGTGTTCTCCAGAGCAGCAGCTCCTTCTGTCTGGGGGAGAATTTGGAGGTCAACGCAAAATGTATTGGCCTCAGTCTAGAGGTGGGTCCAGTTAAACATTCCTGAAGAGAGTGAGGAAGTGGGGGTGGAGCCAGGAGCCTGGTCCTCAGGGAGGGGGACTGAGACCCCCCGAGGTCCCGTTGGGTGGTGTAGTCAGCAGAAGTGCCAGGCTCTGACAGTGCAGGTGGGAGCCGGCAGCGCTGGACACACAGCACACATGGCTCCAGAAACCCTTAGGGCAAGGTGAGTCAAGGTCAAGTCCATCCAGCTCAACACAGTGGCTGGAGCCACTAGCTTTGAGTGTCAGCAGACCTGACACGAAAACCAAAGGCAGAGCCTTCTGGAGAAGCATTTACAGCAAGCAGGGAGCCCAGGGGAGTTGGAGTTCACCAGAAGGCCGGGCCTAGAATAAGCATCTTGCTAAGCCCAGGTCAGTTTTAAGGGTGGGGTAGTGTCACAGCCTGGGGTTCACCCTGGACCCTGTCACTTATGGGTGTTGAATTTCTTCAAGTCAGTTAACCTGTGCTTTTTTTTTCCCAATGTGGGTAGTTCCCTGGCTGGGAATTGAACCCAGGCCGCAGCGTTGACAGCGCCGAAGCCTCAGCCACTCCACCACCAGGGAAGTCCATGTGCTTTTACTTATTGGGGATAATACTGTTGTGGAGAGATGCAACGCCTGACTCTTTGCCGTGTCTGGCCCATAGTGCAATGAAGTCAGTGCATAGAGAAGATACAGCACACGATGAGACCCAGACCCGCAGGGGAAGGAGGCATGTCCAGGGGTCCAGATGGGGGTCAGCAAGCATGCCCCCTCCCCTCCCGCCATGGCCCACACCGGCCTCTTCCACAGCTGGAGGCTGACTTGTCTGCTAGGGGACCGACTGCAGCTCGGGGAGCTCAGTGAGATTACGGGGCCCCCTGCTCAAAGTTACTGAGAATTTCAAGGTGGTAAGGAGACAGTGTGAAGGGATTAAAACTCAGCAGTGAAAACTAGAGGCCAGCAGCTTGGGTTTTTGAATCCACCTGTATGCTTTGAATAAGGCACACCTCTGAACTTGGGAAACACCCCAAGTGCGCAAGTTAAAAGACGGAACAGTGTATGTAGGCAAATACCCATCACGAGAAAGCTGACATCACTCGATTCACAGCCATTAAAATAACTGAAGGTAAAAAGCGTTGTAGGCACTGGAGAGTCATCATAGAATGATTTTAAAAATCAGTTCACCAAGAGAATTTAACCATTTTAAACCTCCGTGAAGCCTGTGAAGTGTTTCTAAATGTTGGAATTACATGTTACTAAATACAGAGACAGAGGAAATTCTACCATCAGAGCGCGATCTTCCAACAGACCTTGTGCGGTTACTGTCAGGTCAGCCGGGGGAAAACCCCAGAGAGACTGGGGGTTTGAGCAATGCAATTGTGACGGTCAGTTGTGTGTGTCATCCTGACTGGGCTGAGGGATGCCCAGAGAGCTGGGGACATGTTCTTTCCGGGCACATCTGTGAGGGGACTTTTGGACCAGATGAACATTTGCTTCCGTAGACTGACCATCTGCCCTCATCCAATCCACCGACCGCCTGAGTCCAACAGGAAGGTGAAACCAGGAGATGTCTCTCTTTCCTTCGGCTGGACGCCCATCTCCACCTGCCCTCGGGCATCAGAGCTCCTGGTGCCCAGGCTTCAGACCCGGGCACTGACCCCACCAGCGTCCCTGGTTCCCCAGCTGGCAGACGGGCGACCAGGGGGCTTTTCAGTCCCCAGGAGAAAATGAGCCAATTCCTATAATAAATCTACTCTTACGTATTATATATACATATATCTCCTATTGGTTGTGTTTCTCTTTAGAACCCTGACTAATACAGCAGTTAGTGAGCGTATTTTAATGGACTTCATAGAACTCTGCACCCACCAATTAAAGAATCACATTGATCTGAAACACACATGGGAAGCCATAGGCTTCTCGATCCTTCATTTACAAGGGTCTTGGGGTTCACCGCGCACCCCTAACACAACGAGTTCTCCAATCTTCCCTCACACCTGCCTGGCACCACCCCACTCATGACCACTCATGCAGTCTGCAGTGGGTCAGGACAGAGGTCACACACAAATGACGTCCCCTGCCCTCCTTGCTGCCCCAGCCACCAGCAGCCCTGAGCACTGTCCATGGGACCCGGAAAGAGCCTTCTCTCTGCTGATGGACCTCCCCCGACCCCCATGGGACAGCCCTCAGCTTTCTTCTTCCAGTTCCTTTTCCCGATAACTTGTCCCAATGTCCGCAGTGTGGCCATCTGACCTGTCACTCGTGATGAGCGGACTTTTACATGCAGCTTACGAGGCCGTCACCGGGGAGGCAGGACCCCACTCCAAGGGGCTCCCCCCACATTGCTTCTCCCACCCAAGGCAGCTGATACCCTCTCTTCACTCATCACTGTGTCCAAGGCAGAAAAGATGTCGTTACCCCATCACTCCGATGGCCTTGGGGTACCCCACGTCACCTCAGACTGGGAAGCCGCCCTCAGGGCTTGGAGGTCGCAGCTAACACCTGCTTGGCAGCCAGCTCACCCTGAATCGATGACCCTGGCATGCAAAGGGCTCATGGGTAAGAATCTGACCCCGACCTCCTTAGGTTGTACAGCCGGCGGATGACAATCCCATCACCTCTGCACCTGGCTTTGCTCTTTGCCTGGAATCATTTCACAGTGAATTAATCATAATCTCCAATATTCTACCTACCAAACCGTGGGAAGAGACTATAACCTAAAACTATATAGAAAAATGCCTTTGATTCATCCTCTAATTACATCGCTCATTAGGCGTTTCGTTTCCGGCTTTGCAGAGAGAGTCCCTCATCTGATAAAGACGTTAATAACATCGTCTCGTGCCACTTGCTGCCCCCAGGGATGAGCTGGCCGGGGAGGGAGACCCCTGCGGCAGAGGCCCAGGCAGGGGCGTGACCTCTTCGTTGTTCCCGGGCCGGAGCACATCTGAGAGGCAGGGTGGCCCCGAAGTCAAATATTGGAAGAGCTGGCTGTGGCTGTTGATCGACCACTTTTACCCTGATCTCTCACCGTCTATCGGCTCCCTTTTTGGGATCTTAGGAAAAATCGATCGCTGTGTAACTGAGAACACGGCGCCTGCGGCGGGGGAGGGGCTGCCTCTCACTTGGCACCTGATCTGAGAAAGATGGGCTCTCGCGCCTGGTTTGTAGGGACAGGGGACAGGGGACAGGGCGGTGGGAGAGAGCATGGCGCGGCATGATGGATGCACGGGGGCGTCCTCGTGCGAATGAGACCCCGCTCTCCCCCTAAACCGTACTGTGACCCTGGGACGTGAAAGGTGTCCAGGGAGTGCCATTGTGCCCCGCATCTGGCACGGCAGGGTGGCCATATTGTCGTCTACCCTTCATGGGGACACGGCAGTGCTGCTGAGGGTAACGCGGCTGCCCGCGGCTGCCGGACGCCCTGTGTCCCCGCTCTGGCGGGTGCTAATCGCCCAGGACAGGGGGCGAGCTGAGCCCGCCCTTCCCCGTCTTCAGAAGCGGGACGGAGCGGTGCCACACAGCCCGCCTCTGCACAGCCCTCGGACAGCCCGCGTCCTCCCTGTCACGGGCGGGTCACCTCCTGCGACCACACGGAGCCAGCCCAAGAGCGAAGGAGGACCTGTCACCTTTCCCGTTGCCAAGGTGAGATGGAGGAAACGGGATTTGGCCAACGTTTCCGTTTGTCTTATTTAACGAGCACGGGTGGAGCGTTCCCGCTTGGCCTTTCGGCCGTTCGGATGTCGTCTTCTACCCAAAGTCTGTTATAATCGTTGCCTCTGCTGTGTCTGCTTTGGTGGCTAAGTACGTCTCCGCGAGTCCTGAACGCTCTTCCTAAACAGGACGTCACCCCACTTTCTCCGGTGTCGCAAGGGATTGCACACACTTGCCCCGATTTTCACGTATTTTCCAGTTGGTCTGTGGAGAGGTCCCTGCTGCCAGTCTAGACGGAGTAGCTGGGACTGGGTTGTCCTGCAGCCCAGGGAGAAAAACGAATGACACAATTACAAGGTGTGATTAAGAAAATGATGAATGTTTAAATTTCAAAAACATTATTACAATAAAAGGCGCGTTGCCGTGACGCCCCTCTGAGCCCCCTGCACTTGGAACACACGTGTCCCCTCGTGCCTGCCACTTCCCGCAGCGGCTCCGGAAGTCCTCTGTCGTGAAGGTTGAGACATGGACGAACGTCTCCTCCTCCGTCATGACCACGCTCCGTGTCACACGTGACTTCTGGCACGGCCATCTCTGTCAGATAAAAACATGACGGCGGGTCCTCATCCACCTCATTCACCGGATCCAGCACCGTGTCACTTCTGCCTCTTCCCCAACGTCAACGTGACCGTGAAAGGGAAACGTTTTGCATCGATTCAGGACATCGAGGCGGCCACGACGGCGCAACTGAAGACGCTCAGGACAGAGGACTTCCAGGACGGCTTCAGACGGGGCGAGAACGAGGGGGAGCAGTCTGAGGGGGGCTCGTGGCGATGTGCCTTTTACTGTAATCACTTTTTTAAATTTAAACACCGCATTTTTTTTATCACACCTCATAGTAAATGATGGATTTCAAAACCATGGACGTGAGGCAACCATGGGCCGAGATATCTGAGAGACAGAAGGCAATGCGGTGACGCGGGGAAGGCCAGCTCACTGCCCAGAGCAGGCACAGAGGCTGCAGCCCGGGGACGGGGCCCAGGCAGAGCCCGGGCCGAGGGGACAGGTGTGAGCGCCAGGAGTTCACGGGCTCACAGGGCAGAGCTGACGCCGAGGAGGAGAGAACGGGAGCATCTGCGGAGTGTCTGCTCCGTCAGCTGAACAGTGATCACGTGTGTGAAGCAACTTCCAGAAAGAAGCGGTAAAGAATCCGATAGGACTGAGGGGAATGGCACCCAGATCTCCCGGGGCTGCACCCACAGCCCGTGCCCACCAGACACAGTAGGAAGCTCAGGGCCCACGCACGTTCCCTCTGAGCACCAAGAAGTGTCACGGCTGAGCCCTGGGGAGCGTTAAGCCTGGATCGATGCTGTTCTGACCCCACCCAAGTGAGCTTCAAGGCAGGTTCCCGAAGGACCTCACCCTCCCAGCTCCCTTTACTGCCCGGCCGCCGAGATCACGGCTTACACACTTACAGGAATGCAGAATCACCCAGCACCCCAGGTAAAACGCATCGAAAGCACCACTGCGAAGGAGGAAAATAGAATACAAATCACAGCGCAAAGGCCGGCTGTCACGAACGGCTCAGGTGACAGAATTCGTGGAACTGGAGGCCGCGTGTTCCAGAACCTGCAGGAACAGAGAGTGTTGAGAAGAGACCTGGAGGTTCTGAAAACACCGAATCACACTCCCAGAGACGGAAAGCACCACGCACTCCATCCAAAGCGGAATGGGTGGGAGAATTCAAAATTAGACACTGCAGAAGAAGCAAATAGAAAATTTAAAGACACAAAAATGATATAAAATGAAACTCAGGGACCAAGGAGGAGGTTAAAAGCAGTGAGGTGCGGGTAGGACAGTGAAATTAGCCCAAAACACACCTGAGTGGCCTCCCAAGGCGAGGAGAGGCGGGGTGCGGGGTCAGAAAAATGAGTGGACGTACGAATGGCCAAGTTTTCCCCAAATTCGATGACAACTACAAACCCACGGATCCAAGAACCAAATCTTAAAAGCAGCCAGAGAGAAAAGGTACCTTCTGTACAGAGAAGAAAAATATGACATCGGATGTCCTGTAGGGAAACAACAGGGACCAAACCCCGAGAAGCACCTTCCACGTACTGAAAGTTCAGATGGTGTCAACTCCCTGAAAATACCTTTCAAAATATAGAGAAGTAAAGTTGTTTTTTTTTCAGATACACAGAAACGGAAAGAATCCATCCCCAGAAAACTCGCACTACAAGAAGTGTTCAAGGTGACCTTGATGCAGGAGAAGAAATGGTGCGAGATGGAGACCTGGGCCCGCACACAGGCGTGGGGAGTAGGGGCAACAGCGAGCACGTGTTCATACTCATTACCTACACGTCTCTAAGAGGGGACTGAGTATTTAAAGTAAAAAGAACCATCGTGCATTGCGGGGTTTACAACATTTGTAGAGGTAAATGTGTGGGCGACGACAGCACCGACTCCGGGACAGAAGGCAAATTGCCGTGTTGCAGGGCCAGCCCGGTTCTGCCGGAAGGAAAACCCTGGGAAAGTTCTTTCCTTTCTTTCTAGCCTTGTTTGGCATCATCTGGTATTTTACTATGTTTTTCCTCTATTCTGTTAGTGACGTGTTCTTTGAGTAGGGACCCAAAGGTCAGAACATGCACGAGTGACGCACACGATGGCACTGGACGACGTCTGTGATGACGGTCAGTGCGTAGCGCCCCTGTCCCTTCCCTAACACCGAGTGCTGTTCGTGCCGTGCGTTAACGCCGCCGCACGGCATTGCTGTTGCGCTGTGCCAGCACGCGACCCCCCTTCCCATTTCTCCGCCTCCCTGTCCTCCGGGCTCCCACGTGTGCCGAGCACCCCTCTCGGTGAGGGACCCTGCCTTCCGAACTCCTTCCAGCAGATCTGACGGCCATGGCTTGGCTTTGTTTTGTTTATCTGAACACACATGTATTTCGTGTCATTTTTGAAGGGTGTGATCACTTGGTGGATCATTCTAGATCGGCCATGAGTTTTCTTGCAGCATTTTAAAGATCCGGGTGTGAGTCCACTACCGCCTGGCTCCGACTGTTCCCGGCCCAGGCCGGCTGTTGGTCTCACTGTGTCGTTCACTTCAAGGTAATGTCTCTCGTTGTTTACTTTGGGCTACTTCTTCCTCTCTGTCTTTGCTCGTGTGTGTGTGTGTGTGTGTGTGTGTGTGTGTGTGTGTGTGACCGATGTAGCTACATGTCTGTTTTATTTTCCTTTGTAATTTTTTTAATTTTGTTGTTGTTTTTATAGACATTCTTAAATCTGTGGGCGGATGCATTCTGCCTCTGCCCCATACGGACAGGCCTCTCTGGGATCTCGATTTGATGTTTTCATTTCTATAGTTCTCTAACACTCTTTTCTGTGCTTTCCCACTCTTCCTTCCTTTTTCTCAGTTGTTTTAAAATATGTTTTGTTGTTGCTTCCAGGGCAGCAAGAGCACTTGTATATGGAAATGCACGGGGAGTTCAGACGTCTTAGTCCAAGCACAAAGTCTTCCACTGGTGCAACCTCTCTCTCTCTCTCTCTCTCTCTCTCTCTCTCTCTCCCTCCCCCTCCCTCCCTCCCTCCTGCTGATGTGTCTCTGGATTTTGTGCTTCCCTCCTGCGTCTGCAAGTCCTTGCTTCACCTCTTATTTCCTTCCTCTCCTCACCCATAGCCCCCTACTCCCAGTCACCCTGCTTCTCTTCAGAGGCGGGTCCCAATGCTTCCCGTTCCAGAGGGCTTTCTCCCCAGACCCCGTGCGCCCCCCACGTCCCTGCACCCTCCTACCTGGTTGCTTCAGGACGGGCCCAGAGCGCATGGCCTACAGCCGGCTGTTTCTCTGAAGGGTACGGTACCCCTGCCCGCCAGCGGTACTGTCGGGGTGCATCATGGGCAGCACCGTCTGCTCTCCTTGCGGACCTGCACGGTTTGCTTGGACAAGGTGTGGGGAGATGCGGAGTTCCACGGCCCCCGCCATGCTGTGGGCTTTCTCCAACCGGACACTCAAGGCGGCTGTTGGGAGCTACAGCAAATAGAAATACCCAAATTCATCTTACCATGTTTCACCATTTTCATTTTTCTCGTTATTGTTATGTTTTTTATCTCAAGGCAGCATCCATCTTACTCTCAAAACTGTCTGGTCAAGGGTGCGTCAGTCATCCATCCCACCTCTTTTGCTGCGTGTCCTCTTTGCAGACACGACTTTCTTTCTGTCACCCGCGCTCACACCCTGCTGAAATACTAAACCTTGGCGTGTGTCTGCAGGGACTCTGGTTCAGGGGGGCTGCTGGGGGCCAGGCGCGTCTCCGTGTCTAACAGGTACCCCACGAGACTTCGAACCGGACAGCCCTGACTGCCCCCCCTGCCTCCACCGGCGTCCGCCTCACCCCGGACCCAGCCGCAGGGAAGGCAGAGCCAGGCGTGTGGGACGTGTGCCCGGCCACCGGGCGCGGTGTCAGGAGCCCGGGCACCGAAAAGGCAGCAAGGCTGCGGGCATCGGACAGGATCGGCTGTGCGGGGTCAGGACTCTGCAGACCTCAGCTCCCTGGAGGATGTGGGCGGGGGCTCTGCAGATCTTTGTATGACCTTATCACCTCTTTTCATGGGTCAGGACCTGGGGTTCAGAGACGCTCAACCAGAACCCAGGTATAAGGATGATAACAGGTGAAGGGGTAGGAGTCACATGAGCAGAGAGTGGGGGTGGAGCAACATCGGCACCAAGTCCAGTCACACTCTCCTCATTAGGACGACGAGTCCTTAGGCCAAAGGTGGCCCTGAGTCCCCGGTCAGAAGACGCCCCTTCTGTAGCTCTGCACCAAGAGGCCCCCACGAAGACAGGAACGTTTGCTCTTCATTTTAACCCGCTGTCTCTGCAAGAGGCAGGCCCTTCTTAGAACCTCCTGACGTAGCTAGTGAGCTGCAGAATGGTACCGATCAGAACGTTTCGCACGGAGGTCGGAAATGCCAGCAGCAAGCGAAGAGCCGGGGTCCCGGGAGACAAACACCTTGGGAGCGAGAACACTTAGACAGGCGACAGTGCGGAGCCTTCCTGGATTCTTCCACAAACATCAAAACTGTGTTTCTCAGCAGGGGCTCCAGCCACCCGAACTCCTCGTCCTTGAACGTGAGCCCGTGATGACCAAAGGTGGGGTGTCTGGGACGGTGCGCCCCCACATTTCCACTGGTGACCTTCACTCCTTCACTGAAGATGGCAGAGCATGGCGTGCGACCGGGGCCTCCCTCCGAGGCTGGGATGGCTAGTAGCACCGGTGGCCCTTACACGGCAAAGGGTCTGTCAGGAACGATGTTAGAAAGTGCGTCTTCGTTCGCGGTTGGTGGAAGTCTTTCCAGCCCTTTCTGTTAATGTGTAAGGTGAAGTTTGCTTGTCACATCAACCAGGGCCTTTTAAGGAGAGATCAAGGAATTGGGCCCACGTTACTTGAACAAGCTCGTGGAACTCGACGTTTCCATTCATTTTACCACGAAATTGAATGCTATGTACCACTTCGCTTACAGGGACCGTTTTCATGTCAGAACTGAAGTTTCCTACATTCCAAGGGCAATTTTGATTTGGCTCAAATGAGCTTTTATTGCATTAAAATGTCACCTTTGGTCTTCCCTTGGTTCCTATCAAGATATCATGATTTCTCTTAGGGATT
The DNA here is from genome assembly GCA_004026885.1 of Lyroderma lyra. Lineage (NCBI taxonomy): Eukaryota > Metazoa > Chordata > Mammalia > Chiroptera > Megadermatidae > Lyroderma > Lyroderma lyra. The sequence continues at coordinate 40,466 of PVJL010010264.1, read as the reverse complement.
TAATTCACTTTGCAAAGGAACTTTTCTGTGGGAAAAAAAATAACAGAGTTGAAAGCCTAGAGCACTGGGGAAAATGCCAACCTCACCTCCTTGTTCCACAGCTATTGCTGCAGCTTGATCCCAGGCCCAGAAGCAGCCGTCAGCCGTTCAGAGTGGGAAAATCTCAGCACGCTCTGTGCACGGTAGCAAGCTGCCCCTCGCAGGGGTCACCTAGCGGCGGGTTTGCTTTCTGATCCTCCAAGTACAGACAGGGGCAGCATGCCCCAGAGGACTGAAACTTGACCCCCAACCCCGGGACCTGCGTTCCTGGCACTTGGTCTTTGAGTCTTACCCTCCTCGCATTTCTGGTTCTTGGGAGACACAGCGGCTCTGAACCTCAACACAAATTGTGCCCAACTGAGGCCGGTTTTAGCTGACAGCAGGCACCATGTGTGTGGTCAGCTAGCAATTTTCCTGGTGCTGCTTTGTTACTATCTGGGGCGCTGTAATTAATACCACCCCGCTTTGTCCGTTTGAACTCATCTTTCACTCCAAGCAAAACCTTGGTGGCCGTGTCAGGGGCCTAAAAATAAGCAAAGAGGCAGACTAGTTTTGGAATGCCAAGGAGTTTCCAATTAAATTCTCGGCTGGTTATGGAAACCACGGGCGGCCGTAAAGACCACCTGATCAGAGTGTGCTCAGGGAGTCATAGTGCACATATTTGAAATCACTGGGAGGCCAAAACCACTGAAGATAACCCGGATGACAGCACAGAGATTGGACTTGTGGATCAGGGACACCCTTTCATAGACTCTCGGGGTAAGCCTGGCAGAGCTCCCTGCAAGGCCACTGTTACCTGAAGGCACAGGGAGTGTCGTGGGAGAGAGCATGTACATCACGTAATGAGTATTTTCCATGTCATTTGTGTCTTTTTAGTTGTGGGAAATCAGAACACACAAAGATTTAAAGGAATCATTGAGGTCATAGAACTAGAGAGGGAAAACCTAAAGGTACCCTTGACATGTGGCAGACACTCCAAGAATCTTTTTTTTTTTTTTTTTTTTGCTTTTTTTTTTGCTATGTGGGTAGCTCCCTGAATGGGAATCGAACCCAGGCCGCAATGCTGACAGCGCCAACGCCGAAGCCTTAAGCCACTACACCATCAGGGAACTCCCCCAAGAATCTTGATGGAGTGAATGAATAGGAAGTAAATCCAGAAAGGTCTAGAAGGACTGAGTGGGACTATGATATTCTCAGGAATGAACACAAGGTCAGCCTCTCACAGATTAGTCTGAGGTTAAGGTAGAGTCTCAGGACATTCGAGAATTTAGTTCAGATGAACCTTGGGAGGAGACTCAAAATGTAGGCACAACACAAAACCTGCATTTGTCTCCTTGGATTTTTCCCAGCAACCGTTTTTGTTTCTACAAATGTGACAGAACTAAATCCAAGTAAGAGGAGAGAAAGAGAGAGAGAGAGAGACAAAGAGAGAGAGACAGAGAGAGAGAGGGAGAGAGACTCATCTGGCATCAGTCTGGCTGCTTAGTGCACGCTGGGTTGCTAGCATGTCATCCTCAGCTGACCTCTCGGATGTCGTAAACACGGCATATGCTAAAATGCAGTAAAAATGAGGCGCTAGGTTATTTTCATTTATCGAATGTAAGCACCCTTAAGAAGAAGGCATTTCTTTGTATCCACGAAACAAGTGTCCAACCTAAAGCACAGCTGAGCTTCGTGCTTCTTGTGGCCAGATGGATTTCATAGTGTCTCTGGGTAATTCTGTCAGTAGATTGTCACCCTCCATGTGGATAAAGCCTAATTATTACCAAATCTAATTACACAGAGACATGAAGAAGGAGGGGGAGAGGGGAAAGCAAATAGTTATTAACAACCAGACTTGGGTTTCTTTCTTTCTTTTTTTTTTTAATAATGATACGTTTAGGTGGGCAAATAAAACTGGATATAAGCCAGATAGGCAAAGTGGAAAAAAGTCTTAAAATTAAATTTAAATTTTTTTTTTCAAAGAATACCAACATATCTTTGAAGCAGGTGATACATTTGGGTAAAATTTTGATATTTTTCACAAATGCCTGGATTTCATAAGGTGCTTTTGTGAAAAGCGTACTACAAGATGTCCATTGAAAATACGTGCAGAAGTTTTATCTTCTTGACTTTTTCCTACATTAAGAATGAGTTCTGAAACTTCAAAGACATGCCTGTTTGGATTAAGGCTTCTTTACACACACACACACACACACACACACACACACACACACCTCATTGACTTACCTAATAAGCATTGGTAGTATGTACATCTTGGATAACTGTCTGTTATGGGGACTTTTCTGTGCATCCCAAGATGTTGATCAGCACCCCTGGCCTCTACTCACTGGATTCCAGCCACATTCTCCTGCCGGAACACCGAAGATGTCTCCAGACAATGCCCCTGGATGCCAAGTTTGTCCCTGGATGGCAAGGTTACCCCTGGTTGGGAGCCCTTGCTCTAACTCAATGTCTGTAATAACAGGCTGTCTAGATTAAAGCTCTCTCTGCGCCTGGGAGGACTGATGGCTCAGGAGGCCCAGCTGTGTCCCACGTCCCCAGCCAGAAGCCAGGGAGCCTCAGCCCAGAGTGGCTCTGGCATGCAACGTCACCCAATGGATTATTACTAGAATGATTCAAGCCCTGGTTCCTTTCCTGTCTCCTCTCCTTTTCAGCTTCAAAAATAAAACCCAACAGGACAACATTTTAGAAGAAAACATTAAAATAAAACAAAATAGCCATGTCTGAATTGATGTGGTCAGTGCTGTCACCTACCAAGTGTCCACTGCTGAACCTCAGACACCAGCATAGGGGCTGCACAATTATTTATAAATGCAGCCATTTGACCCCCCCCCCAAACTGCTATGCATGTGTTATCTCGAGTGGAGAACAAAACTGGGGATCAGAAGCGGGGTAGCTCACCCGAGACACGGTGGCCATAGTGGTCAGAGCCGTTGTCTGATGGCGAAGCCCCCGGTCCCCCGCCGAGCACCATGGCCTGGCATCCTGGGAGCTGTTCTGACCCCTTCAGATGCAGCCCTCACTGCTGAGTCAGAAACCCAGGGCCTCTCAGGAGCCCCCCACTTTGGGGCTCAGCTGAGACCTTCACTTGAGCCCCGTTTCTGTGCATTCACCTCCAGCCTCTCCTTCGGACTCAGACTTCCATCGTCTCTGGTCAGGCCGACCTGACATAGGCTGTGCCCTGTCCCCAGTATGCTCCTCCAAAGATGTGTAAATCTGAAGGACTGGTGGGCAGGGCCCCTCCAAAGCCTGGGGCAGGTCATCCTGGTGAACCCCGTGACTAGAGCCACCCCGGCCCAAGCAGCTGTCCCCATGGCTCTGCAGAGAGAGGAGGGGACAGGGGCTCTGAGCTCAAGTGCCCCCACCCAGCCTGCAAAGCTGGGGCTCAGGGTCCCCAGGGAAGACACAGGAAATACAGGCTGTTTTTCCGCCACCCCCTTTAAAGGAAGGAAGGAAGGAAGGAAGGAGAGAAAGAAAGAAGGAAGAACGTTGTTTTTCCCACTCTCTCCCATGAGGCAGCGAGCCAGGCCCTCCGTGGTGGGAGGTAAACCCCCGCGTGAAAGCAGAGCCCGTGGCTAGGGTGGGTGCCGGGCTTGTTTTGTCGGCATGTGCGGGCTGCAGGCAGAGCGGGGCCAAGCAGAGGGCCCCAAGAGGACACCCCCAGAGCGCCTGGGGACCACCGTGTTTCCATCACAGGGTGGAAGAGGTCAGCAGGGCCCAGAACCTGCCAAGTCTTCTGTGTAAGGTGACCGTTGGTCCCCGTCATAAAGGGAAGGTGCTAGTGATGGTCATTGCTCTGGCTTCCCATTTGATTTCGTGTCTGTCTCAAATTTTTTTCCATTTTTCCCCAAATATCTTTTCTTGCTAGTTGCACCAAAGTAAATAGCATGTGCTCAGTAGCACTCGTCTTCATAGTTCCAGCTCCGGGGACAGGAGACGCCCGTGACCTTCCTACAAGAGCAGCGTGGTAGGAAGCTGGGAGTAGCTGAGTCCTTCTCTCGTCATACTGGGAACCTTTTTTAAACCCGCTGCTCCTGCATCTATTGACTTGCTAGCCACTTTGGTCACATGCTTGCTGAAGCCTGCAAGATGCACCCTGTGACCAGGCTGGCATCAGCACGGTTAGGGGTGAGCATGGGAAATCACACAGCCGGGGGCGCAGGGCATAGAGGCACCTGAATGCTCTAGCGACCAGTTTCCTACCACACCGTGAAAATTGACAGTTATTGGTTTATTTTATTTTACTGTTTTTCTTTCAACACATGCAGCAGCAATGAGCTAAAAATTAAAGTGTGTGTTTGGTGAAACATTATTCCTATTTTTTCAAGAATGTTGTTGATAAATGTAACATGCACAAAATGTCTGCTAATATTGTCCAATCACCATGCCCTGAGGGAAAAGGTGACATCGGAGCCCACACAAAAGTCCGCCACAAGTCTGCTGGGGAAGAATCCGTGGTTTTAATGAGATGACGCCTGGAGGTGCTAATTAACACGAGAGCTGCAGAAGGTGAAGTTGCTTTTCACTCTGAGTAGCTTGACTGTAAATCAAAGGCTGTTTCTAAGTTAATTTTGCGCATTTTCAATGTAAAGTTTTCTTGTGCCTAGACAAGAAGTGAAGAAATAACTATTAATAGTTTGGCTCCGTAACAGAAAAACTTGGTACACAGTTAAATGATGCAGTTTTATATCAATGTCATCAGCTGCTTCAAATAGAAAGTCAGATCATTTTAATAATTGTTAAATATTTTATGCAGTTCATGGAGTCAAAGAAAAGTTTTTGGAAATTTATTCCGATGATGGTGAAACGTTATTGTGCAATGTCTGATATAGTCACTTAAAAATGCAACACTGAACATAAAATTATTTGTTTTGTGTAATGATGTGAACACATTTTGATGGAGCAAAATTTCATGGCAAAAGCATAGTCGTTACTGAAAAAAAATCTGTGCATCAGAATTTCACTTGGAATTTGTCGTGGTGCATCTGCAATCCATAACTGCACTCAAACCAGCTGGGTGATTCCACTAATCAACATAGGAGCTTGATTATTAAGACATACACATTTTTTATTAGTTTCAGGCGTGCGGAGCAGCCTGACGATCAGACGGTTACGTGACTCACACAGCGACAACCCCAGGAGGCCTCTACCCGCCCTCCACGGTACATCGTCTTTAGAACGTTGTTGACTGTCCTCCCTGGGCTGCACCACACATCCCTGTGGCTATTTTCTCTTCATCATGGTTGGCATTCAGTACTATTTTATATTAGTTTCAGGTGTACAGAACAACATTGTGATCAGATGCCTCCATAGCTCACACAGTGATAACCCCTACAAGTTCACTACCCACCTGCTGGACGCTTTACGGCTTTAGCTTGACATTCAGACCTATGAGTCGACCTGATTTAACGTTCTTATGTGAAGGCCGCCCTCCCCTCCCCCAATATCTAGTTGTCTCAGTGTCATCTGTTGGATCCCTTTTTACAAATTTGACATCACCCTTAACCACAAAAGCCAGTGATGACCAGTAGAGGCTTTCTCATGTGGCACCACTGCAATGCTGACTCTTCTGCCTCTGTCACCCACGTTCAAGGCTGTAAGTGACGATATTGGGCCCAGGATGATCTCTCTCTCTGTTAATTCAAGGTAAAACAATCAGCAGCCTTTGCCAAGAAACAACATACTCACAAGGCCCAGGGTTTAGGACATGGACATTTTGGGGGCAAGATGGACCTCTCTTCTTGTCATGTGGGAATAGAAGTCAAATAAGGGACACGGTTGTGGGAGTGTTGACAGGGAGGGGCATGGGCGATGGGGGAGTGGAGAAAACACTCTAAATCTTTTTCTGGGGGATGTTTATGCAGGTATGTTAATTCTGTAAAAAATCATCCAGATCAAACTGTACATATACAATGTAGGCACTTCAAATATGACATAGTCAACAGGAAGTTTGTGCAAACGCGGTCTGTGTCTTTGAAGCTCCGCATTGGTACGTGTGTCCTGCAGAAAGGCTCAATGTGCGGCGGTCCTCTGAGCAGACCCGGAGGGTCCTCACTGAAGTATTCGGTAATGTCAGGCAAGAAAACCTCAGCTCCTGAAGCTTTTAGCAGGTGCAAGTTATCAAGAACAAAACTAGCAAAAAGAGAGATCATGACATTTAGCCCTAAAGAGGAAATAAGCAACTAAACAAATTAAAAGATGAGAATTTACCTGATGTTCAAAATAGAATTACAAAGTTTTCTGTCTCACTTTTTGTGAAAGCTTTTTGGTGGAATTTCAACTGTTACTTGCATGAAGAACTATCTGGCATCAGAATGGGATAAAATGGAGACCTATGATTTTTCAACACCAAAATGTGGTGACACATTTAAAAGAGTCATCCAAAGAAACCATTTATTTAATAATTTTTATCTTTTAAAAGCATTTATCAATAGTCCTCTGATTGGAGGAAGAAAGTGAGAAGGTATGAAGGTATTTGGCCTGAAACATTTATGTATTTCAAAATGAAAACTAGAATTGAGAATTCCCTCTTCTGCTGAGGAATTTGTTCTGAACTTACCAGGTATATGAGCATCTGTAGGAAGAATGTTTCCTTAATTAAAAATGCTTTGCTTATAAAGAAGGATCAATTAGGACACCAATGACTTCAAATTTATTAACCATAAATTGCAACTATAGGGAGGGGGTGGGAGAGGAGGAGAGGGAGCCAGATAGACGGTGACGGAAAGAGAACTCACGCCGAGTGGTGAACACAGAACACAACACGTAGACGATGCGCTGTAGAGTGGTACACCTAGAACCGATGTAGTTCTTGTTAACCAAGGTCACCCCAATACGTCTAACGATAACAAATATATGTAAAAAAATCAAATTAAATTTAAAAATCTAACAAAAAATGCAACTATGTAGACTATTACAGCTAATTCATTTAAATATTACCAAAAAATAAAAATATATTAAAAATACATCATATAGTTCAGTGACCTAACAATAGGTAAACATGCTAAACAGCTGATAGTTTGTGAACGTGCATCGAAAATAATTATTCTGCTAGTGGTATTTCATGTTCAAATGATCAAATAAAGATTAAAGTTTACTATACACATTATTTTAATATTTAGATCATTTTAATCATTTTTAATATAATTTTTAGAGGCCCACCAATGTAGTAAAATCAATAGTCAATCAGCAAATAAACATTTCTAAAACTACTTAAGTTAAATAATCTTTTGTCCTCTCTTGTACCCCCAGAATGGGATGGCAAATTTTATGCTCAAGCCACTAATGACCACATTAAGAAGATTGTGGTTTGTCCCTGAGAACAAAGATAAGCCCATGGCAGATTGCCAGGAGGAGATGACAGGATCAGACGGCATTTTGCAACCATCACTGAGCTGAATTTACAAAGCAGACGGGGACGCGTTTCTGAGCTGGGCGCACGGGGCATGCTGGGAGCCCATTCGGTCGGTGCTGGGAGCTGGTTCCCCGGAAGTTGGCTTAGTGGGGGATGGGTTCCCAGCCGGCTCACTGGGGTCCCGGGGAGCCAGCTCACTGTGGGGGATGGGTTCCCAGCCGGCTCACTGGGGGTCACTGGGGCCCCTGGTAGCTGGCTCTGGATGGAGATTAGCACACAGGCAGCCTATTAGCCAGCATTTCTGCAGTTACGACCTGTGGGAAGGGCTGAGCGGAGAAAGAAGCTGGTCTGGGATCATCTATCTCCCTGGGGAAGGCCACCAGTGGGACGCCCCGAAGCTGGGAATGGCCTTCAGACCTGTCCAAATGTGGGACGTCCCTTAGCCCTGACACACAGGTCTCCACAGAACAGGCGTGACCTTGGGCGAGGCAACCCTGAAACTCTCTCTGGTGAGGCAACCCCTATGGGGCTGTCCCCCAAAAGGGAGGTCCTTCAGTTCAGAAGGTGGCTTTGGGCGCTGTCACTGCACCCACCAGGCTCATTCAGGGTGGTGGCTGACACACGTACAGGACTTGGTTCTGGTGCGAGAGGAGAGAGCTCTTCTCAGTCGCACGCAGACATCGCTCATTAGCCAGTGGGGCCCTGTTTCCCTTTAGGGAGAAGGTACCAGAAGCAACTGACTGCACAGCTTCCCAGGGGTGGCCGTGCTTCCTGGCCCCTTGATTGAGGAAGACACCCAGACAGGCGCCTCCTAGGCGGGACTACCAGAACCTGGGGGTTTGCATGTGTTCTGACGGGCTGACAAAGAGCGTATACGGCGCCGTAGGAACCCGGCTCCCCCCAGGAAGGTGGAAAGTCTGTGTGTGTCTCTGAGCACTGCCTTCCTCAGCCCCGGGGTCTCTACAGAGATGGGGGTGACATAGGGGGCACATACAGATGCACAAGACATCCACCTCCCTGGTGGAGGGCGGCCCAGAGCCAGGGCAGGACTGAATTCACGTGGGCCACATTACTGGTCAATAATGCCGTCTGGTTCCTCATCACTCACCTGCCTCCTGCACAATAACAGGGTCTGGCTGCTTGTAATTCAGTTCCATCACTTTCTAATCACATTTGAAGCCAGCAATTTACCCAAATGCTGTTTAACAAAACGCTGCACACACAAAAGAGAAATGCTGAACTGTCTCCACAAAGGAACCAACCGAATTCCCAGAATAGCCTTTGCGGTAAAAGCTTCTCTCTGCTCTGGGCTTCCTCTGCTGATTCATTCTCCTTTCAAGGCCTGCTCTGTCTGAACACTTTGATGTAAGAGAACAAGAAAGACCAATTTTCTCAAGCAAAGATGGTAATTTGGTAAACATTGTTTTCCAGAATTCGGCGCTATAGATCCCATTTATCGATCACAAGCCATAAGAAACCGTTCCCATTTTTCAGAGTTCTGCTCTAGCCCTAAAACTCAGTCTTTTATTCACAGATCATTTCTTTTTAGGCCAAAATTGCCAACCATCATGAAGGATGATTCGGGTCAGAATCTAAGGAAGAGTTGGACATCTAAGAGGAAGCCATCAGTAGACTACACTATTTGAATATGAGATATTGGTGTTAGTGTCTTATGAGCAGTGACAATGATGGGGAGTCCGCCACTGAACCAGGCGGAGGGCAGATAACAACACTAAGAAAGTCTACGAGCATGACGCACACATCGCACGGCACTCTGTAAATGCTCAGTTATGTCCTTCTAAGTAACTGAATAGAAAAGGTTCAGCTCTCCAGGGCCCCACGTAAGACCCCCCGGACTAACCAGGGGAGAGAAAGGGTCCCTGGGACATCCTTTTCAGCCTGTGAGACCGAATCCAGGAGGCTGTCCATCTCCCAGGAGCTAGAATGTCAGGGCTAAGCCTCCTGGTTTACAGTGAGCAGGACCCCCTACCCCCGTGCACAAGACACCCTGCAGGGCCAAAGCCACGGCACCTCGATCCCGAGATCCACAGGCTTGGCTAGACCACCAGTCGTACCACTTCCCGAATGCCATGAACCTGGGCAGCGGCACACCGCTTCACGCCGGTGGGACTGATGCCTGTGGGGAAGGGCCATCTGGTTGGCCCGTGCCTTCATGGGCAGCGGGGCGCTTGTCTTACCCTCTGGAAGGCAGAAACCCATTACAAAGGCAGGTCGTGGCCGCAGGTCTGGGGTTCATGGAACACCCTGCATGGGAACGAGATGATGAGATTAAGGGGTGCCAGACAGCATCCCGGCACTCGGGCACAGCATTTACATGATGACTGTCCTAGCTATTTCTTCTTGTGTCCACAACAGCAGAAGGACACTTAGGGTGGTGAAGGTCACAAAAAGCCTGGTCTCCATATACCACAGAGGGTACAAAGTCCAAAATATTCTTGTCCCACGTCTTCTCTACCCAGTCCTCTGTCACAGGGCACTTCAGTTGTTTCCATGACGTCGCCACCATGAACAGCACTGCGATGAACACTGGGATACATAAGTCTTTGCTGACTAAGGTTTTCAATTGTTTTGTGGTACATATACATACTAGAATGTTCCTCAGCCATAAGAAAAGGTGAAATACTACCATTTGTGACAAAACAGATGGAAATTGAGATCATGATACTAAGCGAAATAAGCCAGACAGAGAAACCCAAGAACCATATGACCTCACTCACATGTGGAATATGAAACTGAAAGCAGCAAAGTAACAAAAACTCATGGACACAGTCAATAGTTTAGTGGTTACTGAGGGCCAGCGGGGAGGGGGTGGGAATGGAGACAGGGAGGGGGAGGGACGGAAGAGAGGGGGGTCACATACGTGGTGATGGAAGGAGAGCTGACTCTGGGTGGTGAGCACACAGTGCAACACACAGACACGCGCTGTAGAATTGTACTCCTGGAACCTGTGTACATTTTACTAATCAATGTCACCCCAATAAATTTTAAAAATACATATTCCTGCTGCTACAGCACTCTTAGAGAGATGGATGGGCCTTGTAAGAAGGAAAGGACTGCCTCTGTGGAATAGAAGCTTCCAGAAAATTGGGTGAGATTCCTGGAGCAAGGTGGTTTCCCAAAATGCAATCGGCAGCCATGTAACACCCGCAGAACCATGTGCATTCAATATCACCATAAACACAATCGATTGTTCAAGGTTCCAGGTTATCATTATTTATCATTCAAGGTTTCTGGAAACAAAGAAAACCTGGAAGCTTCTTCACCGTACTGAGTGAGTAGAAACGGTAACGTTAGGAAGTGCATGGAACAACGCGATGCAGCCCGGTGCTGGGGTCAGGCAGTCGCCGAGTTCAGGGTTAGCCAGGGATGGGAAGGTGATAGGTCAGAACCGCAAGCTCCCCGTAGGCATCAGAGTCTACACGGACCTTCATCGCGTTTCCAGACGCGATACCAGCCCTCTTCCTTAAGGAAAATTGTGGCTTAGGAAAGAGAACGCATTTCCAGGCTCGTGCCAGCCTCACACGGACACCTGGGGCGCGGGCGCATTAGCCTCCTGGGTCTGCGGGACGAGCGGAGATACCGGCAACAGGGTCTCAGGATACCGGTACTGGGCCCGGTTAATGTCAAGGGAGACATCTGGCACCATCATGAGTAGATCTGTGAGGAGAATCACTGCGCACCTCAGACAGGCGACCGCGACATGGAGGAGGAGCTTCTGGTGATGAATCGCACACACTCCTTCGGAAATCACTGTCACTGATGCCCACGTGAGCTGCTCGCTCTCAGCAAAGGCAACGCAAGGCGCTCCTGGTCCTCTTCTCCACGCGCCCAGCTCCTTTGTTTAAAACACTTGCAGTCTGGATTTGGATGTTTATTTCATAATTTGAGTTCTCAAAAATCAAAACTGGTCTTTTACTTAGTGACTGCTTCCACAATTACATGGATACATGACGACATGTGTGAATGATCACAGTTTTAATTGTCCACAAATGAAGGATTAGTACCAGGAAGCTTCTTTGCAAAAACAGAACTGGCCACGAATACTTTTCCTCCTTGTTCCTGGTTTTAGAAATGAACGTAGCTCTTACTACAAAATAGTACACTTGCACTGTGTACATTTTTGCACGAGCAGATGACAAAATGCAAGAAAATGAAGGTGAGCTGTCCACAGACCTCAGAGATGCTCACAGTGATAGTACCTTTATCTTTCTAATCTGTGTTCCATTCATTTTTTTGGAAAACATTCAATTGGATTTTAGCTACTGTTAGGCAACTTTATTACCTAATATGACACAAATATGTTTTTCATACCATCCCGTAGTCTAGTAAGAAACAACGGTTTCAATGAAATGATCTGATTAAAACATAATCGGAATCAGGCTACACAAGAGCTAAAAGAATGCGCCTGAAACAATGAGCGTCACTGTGAGCAGATCAGCGTGGGCACGAGAAAAACTGTCCTCTGAGGACACACAAGCTTATGACCCATGCCACCAGGGAGTCACCACCTTGCTGTCCTTTGCCCCACCAGCCCCCAGCACAGAGCAAGATGCCCTGCATGTACCAGCAGTCCAATAAATAGAGCGTTATGTATTTCAATGAATGTCAATACATGTAAATTATTTGAATAGGACAATTTTAATTATTTAAATGAATACTTAAGTGGTGTCAGCGGTGGAAAGTTTTGATGACTTGGGCTGCGTTTGTCAACTTGTTTCACAGCGATACACGTGGGAAGAAACCAGACGGTGCGTAGAGCCCACGCTCTCCTTGGAGTCTCCAGCGGACCCTTCTCTCCCACCGCCGGGGAGGGTGTCGGAGAGGGTGTCTGCCGGTGGGTCCCAGCGATGGCAGGGAGTCCCAGCGACAACAGATGCTGCCGTCAGGCCAGGCCAGCAGCTTGCGTCTGCCTCCAAGGTGCTGTGGAGAGTTTAGAAAAGGTCTTCCAGGCAGATGATACCAGGACTGGCCTGATCAGGAGGGCGGTGGTCTCAAACGCACCTGTGGTCTTCCAAAGGGCCTGCAGGTTGAAAATGGACAGGCATCCCGGTCGCCCAAGTCCTGGATGCTAAGACTGAGAATGCAGCTTCCGGTCCAGAGGCATAGGGTTTATGCCTCCTTCACCCACTGTCCTAATTCCTATACAGGAAGAAGGGATTTTTTTTTTTAATCAGTAAGATTCATCCCATCCAGATTGTTTATTCTAGTACTAACGACTTAAAACAATATGAGAAAATAGGTATTGAACTTAATGGAAAAAATAACCCTCCTCATGCAAAAATTCCTTAAAAGAGCAGTCTTCCCACCTAACATAATATTAACAAACACTCCTGTACCCTAATGATTTTCACAGTAATTCCTGCAATGAAAGTGAAAATGTCACTGTTAGCATCTTCTTGCAGGAATCTGATACTGAAAACAGTTTAATTGGCTATTACATTCCTGAAATAAGATGTAAATTATATAAACAGTTGCAATCCTCAAAGTGCAAGCAAACACACTTTAAACGTATTGTTCACAACAGGTCCTGTTCCCCAGTGAGGTCACCTCACAGCCTCAGACGTTCCTGCCTGTGGCCCACAGAGCTGGACAAACTTCTACTCACAAAGCATCCACTCTGCTTGTCTGCCTGCAGGGACCCTTTGACGTCCCCAGGGCACCTGAGAGTATCCCTAGCTCAGACCATCTTATATACCCGTGCCCCCTTTCTATCTCTGACCCCTTGTGCATGTGGGGGTCTCTGACTCTCTCACATGTGCAGGGTTCCCATACACATATATGTATTAAATTTGGTTATTTTTTTCTTGCTAATCTGTCCCGTGTCTCTTTGATTATTAGATCAGTCAAAAGCACTGTAAGGATAAAGGACATTTTTTTTCCTCCCACACACATTCTTGTGCCTTCTGGGGTTTCTGGGCCCCTCAGGAGGTGCTGCAGGTTCCATTCAGTCACACAGCCAGCCTCACTGTCCCCGCTCCTTTCCATCACGCTCCAAAACCCCTCCCTACCTCAGGGCCTTTGCATTTGCTGCTTCTGCTGTTCAGCAGTTTCCCCTCCCAGTGCTGTCTGTGCCTGTGTTGTCCTCAGCATGCGAGGCTCCTTGGAGGGGCCTCCGCGACCAGCTGAATCTGCACCCCCAAGTCCATGCCTATTACGATACTTCACTCTGGCCTCTCCACACAGTTGAGAGTGTGGGGATGAGGAGATGTGTACGCGCCCGCGCACACGTGCGTGTCCACTGCCTGTCTCACCTCTTCCAACTGCATCACATGTGCGCAGAGCCCTCAGCAGCTGCCCATCCCACAGCGAGCACTCACTCTGGGAGTGCGAGTCCTTCCTTCTCCTCAAAGGCCATTTCAGTAGGGTCAGGTCAAGGAGGTCACAGAGCAGATCGTACAGCAAGCGCAAAGATTGTCATTATGCAGCCACATCCTGGCAGGCAGACTAGAACATTCCATGCCCAGGGACACACAAACCTCCCTGGGCTGAAGTGAGCAATACCGGCTCATGAAGCAGTGGATTCTGGCTGCACTTGAACGATGGGTAAAATGTGAATTCCAGAGGTTTCGGGAAGATCCTAAGTGGGTGAAGAACTAGGATGGTGACACAATGACAAGTAAGGCAAGGTCATAACATCTTCCCAAGTGGTTTGTGCAGTGCTGCCAATGTATGTGCATGGTGGCAAATTCGTGAACCAACTTGTCAGATTTGGGGTCCAATGACAGCTCAGATGGCCGTTCCAAAAACAGAGTTCCAAAACTACTTGGAAGGGTGGACTAGGCGCTGCCGTCGGTGCACAGCTTCCCCAGGGGGGTATTTTGAAGGCAACCATAGTGATACTCAGCAACGAGGTATGTAGCACTTTTTCTAGAATGAGTTCAAGAAGTTAATTGTCCAACCTCATATATATATAATAATATCAAAAATATACAGTTAAAATTTTTACTAGCTTTTATTAGCTCAGAAATATTTATTAATTCAATATTATTCTTAAGGTCAATGAAAATTTGATTCTATTTTATTTCTATTAAAGAAATTGCTAATGCTTACTTTTATAAGCAAGTTAGAAACGTCATTTTTCACATACAAACAATTTAATCACCTGTGAAAATACACTAGAGTCTTAAGTAAAATAGCTTTATTGCCACTTGCACCCACAACTGTGGTTTGGGAATCTCATTTTGCACAAAACAGACATCAAGATTTCTTGGAGAAATTCAAGGTTACAGATCTGGAGCATAAAATGTACAAGATGAGTGTGGAATACATGGTCACCTAAGAAAGCAAGAACTTTCTAGAAACAAAGACGGTTAGGGCCAAGGGACTTGGAGAAGCTAACCTGAAAGTCTTTCATTGCAACAACTAGAACAATCTGAGCTTCAGTGAGGACCATGTTTAGAATGGGCTGAATGCTTGGTATTAATAAATCTTTTATATAAAAACACTAACTTGCTTACCTTCCGAGGCTGGAAGAAAATCAATTCATTGTCTTAAAATCTGGTGAACGAAGTGGGAAAAGTGAGCACTTAGCCCGTGTGAACGGTGCCGTGGAGGGAGCACTCCGGCTCACAAACGCACAGACACGATGGAAACAGAAGGGCGCCGGCAGCCCCCGAGGAGTCGGCGGACACGGGCATGGGGCCTGCGCTGCGCGGGCACAACCAGAAGCAGAGAGGCCGGGCCTGACGTGTCTCCTGCTGAGGGAGCACGTCACCTGGCAGCCAGTGTCCCTCTGGGGGATGTGTTAGCTTCCTCTAGTCCTGGAGAGCAGAGGCGTCCCGGGGTAACACCCCCGTCCGCAGAGCTGGGTTCCTCCCGGAGGCTCCTGAGGGAAATCTGTTCGTTTACCTTTTCCTGCCTCCAAAGGCAGGAGTTAGAACGAGTTAGAACGTGAATTCTATTTGTAAAGAACTACAACTCACATTCCTAATAGTAAAATCCAGGATTTGATGAACTCAACACAATGAAAATAATCTCCTTTCTCCTGAGCTAATGTAAGTGGGCACCTGTTTGTTTCAGCTGGCCAGTTCCAGGTTGAGCTGACAGTCACAGGTGCCAGTTCCTTCCCTGTCCCCATTTAATGAGAAAGTCGCAGGGGAGTGAAATAGGTGGCTTTCATCTCCCCAGGTCCTACGGTGAGGCAGGAACAGATCTGGGCACAGGACCAAACTCTCCTGACCTCCAAACCAGACACATTGGTGTATCTCATACTCTTTGCTATGTTTAGATAATGAGAAATTTCATTCAACAAGCTATTAATTATTTTACTCAGCATGAGTATTAAGTAATTGTATCATCTTATAAGAACAAACGAATGTGGGAAGTTTTAGAGCTGACCTTGTGGCTATGAATTGTGCCTTTACACATTCAATTGCACACAGTGAAAATTCACCCATTTTTTTAAAGCTCATTTTTTAAACTTTTTTAGTCTTCAATGAACCAAAACATTGGTTCATACTCAGGATTTTGGGAAAATCCATTAAATGGATACTGAATAACAATTTTGCCAATAAAAACAAGTAACAGCAATAAAAGTGAACATTTTTAAGAGTTTGTAATGTGGCATTTCATAGATTAGGCACAGGGATGAGCTACTTTGTACAACTCACATAGCCAGTCGTTCTGGAACTGACATCTGAACCCCCATAACGCCGGCAGATCAGGCACCACGGTGCCCCCCCCAGGTCCCCTTTACCAGGTTCCCCAGGCTGGTACCCCCACTCCCCAGCTGCTGTGTGCACCATGGGTAGCTCACAGCTCCCCCTTCCCTGGAGATTTGTCCTCTGTTGGCTGGAATGGCCTCATCTGGGAAGTTACACAAGACCCTCCTAGGGGTGGCCCATAACCAATGTGTGATCGACATGAGGGAACGAAGTCTGAACCCCATGACTCAAGAAGGACACCTGGGCAGTCGGTCCATGCTCCAGAGACCGAGGTGCAGCTTCGCGCGTGAGCACAGCGCACGTTGCCCACCCCGCTTCCCGCCCTTCTTTCCACGTTTTCCTGCAGAGCCGTCCTCAGCAAATCACAGGCAAACCACTGCTTCGAACTCTGCTCTCAAGGAACCCCTGGGTGTTAGGTCAGCCCTCACTGAGTCACTGTCATTCTCACAAGAAGAAAAACACGACTTGGTAGCTGGTTTTTATAACTCAGAGTTTGACTCGGTCTAATGCAATTACCGTGGGCACAGACAGTACACAAGAGTAAAAGACAATGATGTTTTGAACAACTGAGATGTCAAAATTAAAGTTACCATCATGATATAATTGCTTCACACACCCACACAAAAAAAATCAGTATCTGCCTACACAAAGTACTGAGTCATCAATAAATGACTCCCTAATTACCCAAGAGTCCCAATAGATGGTTTTAATTTGTTCCTGTTGTCACTTGCTAAAATTCGATCCTGTTTGAGGTGTGGGACAGATTTCAGTCCATCCTCTCAAAAGAAAAGTGACTCCTATTTTGAACTGACAAGGTTATTTTCTTCATGGTCTCCAGGTGCTTGTCATCCAAACTTGAAAAAGAAACATTTTAATTATATTTTGAAATAACGCCTCTCCTTTCAACCTTCACGGTGACAATGCGTCAGTTATACAGTTGTGCTCAAGGTTTAGAATATGGAAATCGCTGTAGGAAGGCTCCTAGCCAGCTGAGCCTTGGGTTGGTTTGTCGCTGTGTGTATGTACTTCACAGCATGCACATCAATGGCTGTGTTGGGGTACCCAGGTCATTCTCAATGAAATAGAAAAGCAAATGACAGTGCAGAGATTTCACGTAACAGGGGGGCTCTTAAGGACTCTGCCACTCCCACTCTTTTTCATATTCCTTAAGGTCTTCCTTATTTTTTACTTGGTTAAGTTGTGGTAAGAACACATAATGTGAGATTTACCTTCTCCAACGTTTAGGTGTACAATACTGTACTGCTGACTGTGTCCCAATGTCACATGGCAGCTCTCTAGAACTTACTCGTCTACTGAAACTTTATGCCCGTTGGTTAGTAACACCCCGTTCCCCACGCCCCAAGTCCCCGACAACCAGCATTCCATTCTTAGGTTCTGCTCATTGGACTCTTTGGTACCTCATTTAAGTGGAATCACGCAGTATTTGTCTTCCTGGGACTGGCTAATTTCGTTTAGCATAATGTCCTCAAGGTTCATCTATTGTCTCATACTGCAGAACTTTCTTATTTTTTAAGGCCAGATTAGTATTCCATTGTATATATTATGTGTGTGTGTGTGTGTGTGTGTGTGTGTGTGTGTGTGTGTTAGCACGTTTGGTCGGCCCACTCATCTGTCAATAGACATTCAGACCATCCTCCCATCTTGGCCTTTGTGAATGATGCTATAAGGAACGTGGAAGTACTCCTAGCTCTTCGGGCCCTGATTTCAGTCCTTTTAAGTAAATACAGGAGTGGGACTGTGGATCCCATGGCCGTCCTCCAGGGGCCGGCACAGATAACGCCCCTTGCTTACGAGCTGGTGGTCCATACCACAATCATTGGCCTGTAATCCTGTAACTTAACAGTGTCACGACGACGTTAACACAGCTACTTCCATAAAGGCGTTACTTCTGCCGGACCCTGTGTTCTTTTACTTGGTTGAGGAACCCCGGGCTGTTCTCCACGGCAGCTGCTCCACTGTGGAAATGTCCACAGGTTCCTGTTCCAGGGACGTCACCACAGTACCAGCAGGCGAACCTGAGAGTTCGGGTTTTAAAACGAGGCTGGGGAGACACGAGAGCCTAAAGTCTCTGACTTCTCCTGGGGTCAGCGTCTGAAGGCAGGGGGAGCAGGTGACGGGGGCGAGTCACACAGAACATGCGCCGCACACCCAAAATAAGTCCATCTCCCCACCCACGGGCAGCACGTCATGACGTCAATCACCCCATGGACCTGTACACCGTCTCGCCCCTACCCAAGGCATGGGACAAGGATCCCAAGTGGGGTTGACATCCCTGGCTGATGTCACTGCTGAGACACTGCGGACATATATTAGATCCCAAGGTCAACGGCCAACATGACCAAGGACTTGCCATCAGTCTAATGATTGTCCCATTAAAAGAGAAGAAGTTTAACCCAAGTGCATGGGAACTTTTAATATTTCTTTAAAATATTGACACATTTTAAATATGCAAACATTGGGGTGTGTGGGTGGAGGTAGGAAAGACCCACTTACACATTACCCTGTAAGGAGACTGAAATGCTGACTATAGTCGCCATGATTACCGCAGATCTTTAAAAAAAATACAATAAGCTTGATACCAGCTTTTATAACTGATCACTTACCCAATTTGCATAAGTTACTACTCTTCTGACATTTAAGCTTATGATTCCTGACATTTAACTTTTTTACTTTTTAATGTTCATAAATAATAGAGTGGCCTTGTGTGATGTTAAATTTACATAAATGCAAATTGTCCCAAATATATTCTTCTGCGATGTGTTTTGCCCATTTCTATAGAAAAGAAAAACAATATTTGTATTCTATTTTTAAGATAAATTTACGTTGCTCTATGTAGATATAATTTATTCATCTTAACTTCACAAAAATTCCATCATATCTCAATTTCTTTAGCAATTCCCCACCTGATAGACATTTAGGTTGTTTTAAAACTCAAAATTATTTATAATAGCATACCCACTGTTTTCTAATTTTACCACATTTCTTCTGGAATACACTCCACTGGAGATGTGTGCATGTGTGTATATACACAACTCTTCCTCAGTTACAGATGTGTGTGTGTATACACATAAATATGCACATAGACTTTATTTTATACCGGTTTTTTGTCGTTTTCTACTTCCTCATTAATGAAATTGTTTTGCTAATGTGTTATTTAAGATGTTTACATACATGCTCCTTGGAGACACTGACCTTTACTTTTCTTTGTTTTGTTTAGAAATGGGAGGATCCCAGCCTCATCAAAGGAACTGGGGTGTTTTTCTGTTCTTTTGGTTTTCTGGCACAGTTTGGACAAGGTAAGAGGTAGCTAATTGGTGATGGTTTAGTAAATTTGCCAATCGAGTCCTATGTCCCTAGTACATTTTTGTGGCTGGTTTGAGAATTAATTAAGGGTTTAGATAGGTTTTTGTTTTCTTGCCTCAACTTTGGTAAATTGTTCTTCAAATATTATCACTTGCATTACATTTTCTCTTGATAGTGGCTTACAGCTTTTAAGTCCTGTTCTGTCTTTATGGCCCCATTTTTACTCTTAATATTAATTGATGTCTGTCTGGTCTTGATTGGTTTGGGCCGAGATTAGTTAAGTTCAAAACTTCTTTATAAAGCAGCAGCTTCCTATGGCGGCTGTAGACCTTCTCTGAGAGTCAGCATTTACGTATTTCATTAGTTTCTTGTCTTACTTACATGAGTTCTTCGATCTAATCTGTTTCACTATTTTTATTCTCCAATTTGAGTTCAATACTCGACTCCTTAATTTTCTACCTTTCTTCTTTTTTGATATCTGAATTTGAAACAATAATGTTCTCTATAGAAGTTTCTTAAACTGATTCTTAGAAGTTTTAATATGTAGCATTTCCATTATAGTTTGGTTCCAAATTTCTTCTGTTTTCTTATTATTCTTTTTTTGACCAATGAGCTATATAAAAATGATTTTAATAGTTATTTCTAAGGCATGGTTATTTTATTATTGTTGATTGATTTTGAATTTTTATGTTAGCGTGTTAGAGAATGTTTTCTATAGTATCAAGAGGCTTTTCTATTTAGAAAGTGTCAGGACTTTTGGTCACCACAACATTCACCTCCAAAGCTCTTGAAAAACAGAGCAATGTCAGAATCTTCTCAAAGGTCAGTGGAACTCTCACAGAACAAGAAGTCACATCAGATGGCACTCCGAGTCTGTAAGAAGACAAAAACAGACGACATGGGTCATCACTGGGGGCACCAGGGTGATGCCCTATCGGACACAAACCATCTCAAAGACCGATTCTCAATGCTGTCCTTTTGAATGGCTCCAAGACCCGCTGGAGTATTCTGGAATAAAATACTTCATTGTAATGCAGTTCCAGCCAAGATAACATTTACTTTGAAGTTAAATTTTCTTAGCTTCTAGGGCGTTCCCTGGTGGTGCAGTGGCTAAGGCTTTGGCGCTCTCAGTGCCGTAGCCTGGGTTCGATGCCCAGCCAGGGAACCACCCCCCCCAAAAAAAATAATTTCTTAGTTTCTGTCCAGTGTTAAATGCTCAGCAGCTGACAGGAGCACCTTCTTGCTGACATCACCAGGCAAGGTGTGAACTAGGTGCCACATGGTTGGGGCAGCCATTGCTGTCGGCACCCCACGGACGGGAAACCCAAGGAGCACAGAAGCCGCTACTGGCGCCGAAGGCCCGGCGCACCGTGCCCGCGGGGCTGCAGTTCCGTTAGCCCCATGCCTGACCCTGTGAACCCACGACTGTGGCTAAAACTGGTGGCAGAGTTAACGAGCTGTGAGTGTCACCCTGTGCTGAGTGTGCTTTCTTCTGTCACCTTGTCCAGCGACCTGGTAGGCGGACGATGGACAGCAGGTCCATGCACTGCAGACTGAGGTGGGAGGACAGGGTGGGGTGGCGCCGTCCCCTCTTGACACCAGACAGCTGCATCCATCTCTGCAAAGCCACCGGGACCAGGTGGTGGCTCGGCCCCACGCTGGGCACAGCCTCTCAGTGCTGCCCACTGGGGACCCACTGTCCGGCTTCCAGTCCAGGCCTCCCTGGGAGCCACCGTTCCCTCGTGCTGAGTGTGTCAGGCCCCACCTTGGTGGACGAGTCCCAAGACCTTTCTCATCAAGCAATACCTTTCTCGTCGTTTGCACATTGTTTGCAGGGAGGCAGGCACCGAAACAAAGTGTCAGCCGATACTGTCCACCGGGTGATGGCCAGGGCGGTGGGAGAGTGTTTTAATTTCCCTCCCTCGTGAGTTTCCAAGGAGACCAGCTGGATGGTGAAGGACTTGCTCTGTCAGGCGGGAGCCCCTCCACCTCTCCGGCTCAACTCACTCTCGCATCACCCCCACACGTCGCCCTCCGCGGCGCAGCTCCGGCTCCCACGCTGTCTGGATGCCCTGGGCTCCTGCCAGTGGCTCCGGCGGTGACAGCCGTGCCGTTCTCCGAATGGAAGACAAGGAGCCAAAACCAAGAGGGTCAGGTGAGTGCCGTTCCGGAGAGCCCGAGTTCCTAGCGGTCATTGCGTGGTGCATGCACACCACGGCAAGGGCGACCCCGCTGCCCCACGTGAAGCCCCGCCACAGGCTCCAAAGCCTCTGCTCATCTCAAGCGAATTGGCATGGATGGGTGTCT
This sequence comes from Lyroderma lyra, assembly GCA_004026885.1. Lineage (NCBI taxonomy): Eukaryota > Metazoa > Chordata > Mammalia > Chiroptera > Megadermatidae > Lyroderma > Lyroderma lyra. The sequence goes on along the minus strand of PVJL010010264.1, from coordinate 18,755 downwards.
GCCTCGCTCAGCAGGAAGTGGCGAAGGGCTCCGGGACCAGATTGCCACAACAAAAATGTCCCCTCCCAAAGGGAGTGACGCTTTGCGAAGCTGCCGGGATGAACAGATCAAGATGTCTCTAAACTCTGTCTACACCTGAATAGGCATCCCGAGTTATAAACACCCAGGGCCCCCTTGGGAATGTCCCGCGGTCCCTTCAAGCCCACTGTCCCCAGAGCACGTCACTGTGCGTGGCCTCCAGTGCTTCTCGGAGCTGAGGCACAAACGCAGGACTGTGTGTCTGTGGTCCGATGGGAGCGATTGAGTAGATGAGCTTCCCCACTCACATAGCCATGAGGGCTGTCAACTAACCCACCCAGCAAAGAGCTTCTTCTCTGAGTGTCAGCTCAGATCGCCCTAGCCATGGCCCAGCTCTGCGCCCGCTGACCGCAATCTTCAATTGCCCACCGTCCACCCAGAACAGGAGTGAGCACATTGAAGACACAGTTGCCCTTTTCACCAGGACCATCTGTCTTCCTTCCACTGTCATCGACACAGCCGGCCTGACGCGAACCTGGCCGCCGGGACTGGGGTCAGAGCGCAGTGGGAGGGGGAGGCCATGTGTCTCCTTGACCTTCTCTTGCCCCCACCTGTGGCTTTTTGTGCTCTTTCCTTTCAACCACTTTTTTTGTTTTAAATCTTCTCTCTTCCCATTTGCTCCTTAATCTACTCTTAATAAAAGAATCAAATTCTTAAAAAAAAAAAGAGGTAATGAGGATTCAGCTTTCAACTTGAAATGTGAAGTGTGTAAGATGCCCCAGGGATGGCCAAACCGGTGGCCACACATCCACCTGTGGCCTTTCCCAGCTGCCTCCAGTGCTCATGGCCCCTGGGCTCCCGTCCCCACTTTGGGCCATGGACTCTGGCCTGAGGGCTCTCCCAGGCTCTTTGTTACTCTCCCACCCTGTCTCCATGCCTGGCCTGTCACCTGCACAGTTGTGAGGAAGCCAGCACGCAGCTCTGCCCTTGCCCAGTCCAGTCTTCTTGTTTCCTGGGAACCATTAAGGTTCTCAGATCATTAGCATTCTCAGAGTTCATGCCAGAGGCCCTTCTGAATGAGCCAAAGGAAGTGACCCCTGAGAGTAACCTTCTCACTGGGGTTGATTCCAGTTCTCCAGGTCTCTTTGTTCCTCCCGCCCCCACCCCATGTCACGACCCACTGGCCCCCTCCCACGGTCAGCCTAAGTGGAAGGCATCAGCCTTTCCTACGATCAGAACAGGGCACTTCCTGTTTCCTTGGTGTGCGGTGGCCCAGCGGGTGGGAGGTAGCGAGATAAGGAAGGTCACCTAGGATTTTAGGTAGTGAGACTTGGGACTTCTTGCATTTTGCGGTAGTTACTTCCAGGAGTGACTAGAATGAGTACGGTTAAATAACCAGGTGGTAGAGCTTTCTTACACAGATTTTTTTAAAAATCCATTGAACAGTGGCAATGGGACAGTGAGTGACAGATGAAGGAGAGCTTACAGGACACAACATTTGTTTGATGTTAAGTGATGGATGAACATTCCTATATCAGTTGTCTTATTTATGCCTGCACCACTACCAAGACAAGGACACTAGAAGTATTCCCAAATGTCAGGTGAGGACAAGGACACCTTGAGAGGTTAAATCATTCGCCCAGGTGACATGGCTAGGAAAGGCCAGGACTGAGACTGACCCTTTCCCAAATCCGGGCTTTGGACAACTGTGTTCTCTTATCCATCTGGGAGCATGAGGAGCGATCTGGCCAGAAGTCAGCATGCCCAAATTGCCACCCAGCTGGCACTGCTCAGCTCCACTTACTAGCCAGGTCTATCACCGACAGCAGAGTGCAAAAATGGAGTCCACGGGACAAGACAAGGGCATAGTCCATGGGAGAGAAGCCAGCTCTGTCCATGAGACCTACCTCTCTTACTGCCATGCAAACATTTGCTCTTTTACAGTCCTACCAACCAAAGCATCCACCCACTGCACTGAGCAGGGTGACACCTTGGTGGAGAAAGACACCCAGTCACACCTAGCCGCCCCTGTCATGCAGGCTGCGGAAAGCAGACCTCACACAGATGGCTCTTTGCCTGCCTGTTCTCAGCACTGCTCTGTGCTTCACACCAAAGTTCTGAGAGGTGGCCAATGGTGATGACAGGCCACCTGGACAACCCCTGGCAGTTCCTGAAACCCCAGCCATCTGCATGCCTCCTCATGCATCCAAAAGCTCCCTGGAGGGGATGTGGGGGGTGGGACATGGTGGCCTGTCTCCTGTCTCTCCCACAATGAAGCAGCTACTCAACCACATGTCTTCAGAGACAAGGAGAAATGTCACCTGTGATAGAAGACACTGCTTCTAAGCATATGGCTGGTAAGTACAGCACAAGGAATTTTAGAGGACGCAGTACAGTCCCCACAGACGCTGTCTGGGTCTTTGCACAGTAATCACATTAGAAGGATGCAAGAAGTACACAAAGACAATATAATAAATGTGGGCACCGCTTGGTGACCTATTTATCTCTTGTGGTGGCAATTCAATAAAACAGATGGGAAATTTCCATCTAGCTAGTAAGCATGAACTCCTCCTCATTAGGGAACCTCAGGCGTTTGGATAATGGAGACTCAGGATGCCCCTGGGCCACCAGTAGGAGAGGAAAGGGCAGGTCAGCAGAGCCTAGAGTCATTCCACTCACTCGCTCACCCCTGGGCTTTGCCTTGTCCCCTGTTTTTGCATGAATGGTTTCTGTGACTTGACCCATCTCAGCCTGTCACGGGGGCTGCCTCCAGGTCCTCCTCCTCTCTTACCTGAATAGCTTAGTTCAAGTAGAGAATTGTTACTGATCACCCAGTGTGTGGACAAGACTCCACAAGACCACATGAGATATTTGTTTTTATCAACAACCCTCTCCACCAGTTTCAGCAAGCCAGATCTTCCCGTGGGAGATCAGAGGAGTGCACAGGATATGAGCTCGTTAGGTAAAACTGCACTCTGCACCCCCACTTCCACTTCCAGGGATCCAGCCCTCCTGACCACACCTAAACCCCACGACCTTTTGGGGTGAATGTGGATCATCCCTATGTGATCAACTATTACATTGCACTTGGTCTCAGTTCTGTTGAAGGGAAGATAATCATGGATTTTGCTATCCACCCTGGTGTTTATGTCATGTTACCTTCCCCATACACAGAAGTGGTACGAGAGAATTACTATAAAGTTTCAGGGGAAGAGGGTTTTCAATGTGTTGTAGCTTCTCCCACCACCAGCGTTCTTATGACTCCCGATTGCATTTAACCCGTTTTCAGACACATCAGTTCACAGCTCAGGTAAACCACAGAGTTTGGGAAGCCTGCAGAGACCCAAAGTGGTGCCAAGGCCTTGAGGGCCTTCCCAGATCTGGGAAAGGAGAGTGCTGTCTCTGGGGATAGATCGCTATTCAGAGAAAGAGAGAGATCGAGTCCCAGTGTAGCGCACTTGCTAATACTTAACTGAAACTAAATTCTTAAAAGTTATTTGCTCTCATGGGCTGACTGTCTTCTCACATGCACACACGAAAACCACACTTCACACACCGTGATTATCATTTTTAAAGTCCAATTAAAACGTTACCCAAGTGTAGCACAGGCGGGAAAACCAACTCCAAGAACTTCATCAGAGCTCAGTTTCATCAAATGGGTAATGGAGCACCACCAATTTTCCTACTTAAGAAACTTAGCGGAGCATTGGGAATCTTCCCATGGTGCTTTTTAAAAAAAGGTTATAACTTGTGTATCTCATTCAAAGTCACAAAGCTCAGCTTTAGGGGAAAAATAACCACCCCCATAATCACAACAAAGGGCACTCACGCCCGTGAAGACTGGGCAATTGTGACCAAGGCAGCACCAAGGATAGCTCCTTTCCTCTCCTTTTTCTCTCCTCAGCATAGAACCTTCTACAGTTCCGTGGTCTCATCCACCAGGGCAGCGCTAAGAACGTCTTTGCAGCTCACAGTCCAGAGACCTGTTCTCAGTCTTCACCTCTCAGCTTTAACATTATGGAGGGGAAGGACCCCCAAAAAAAACAGAATCATCTTTCTTTGATGTGAGACTGTTGTCCATGGAATTTGTTCCTCCAGCTCAAATGGTCATCCGAAGTTTTTACCCAGAAGTTTTGAGAAGGCTGATTCATGATTTGTGGAAGAAACATCCCAAGCTGTGGCAAACAGATGCCTGGTTCTGCCCACACCACGCTGGGCGTTCAGCAGTTTTTGAACAAAAAATGGCATGACCCCCATACCTCACCATTCCTATTTGCCTGATCTCACCCGGAATGAATGTTTTTTGTTTCCTGGGATGAAAAAAGTCCTCAAAGGGAAACGTTTGGCTGATATGGAAGAGATGAGACAAAAAAACAGCAGAAGCCTTAAGAAGCATCAACATCAATGAGTTCGAAGACTGTTCTGAGCCGTGGGAAAAGCGTCTCGATAGCTGTTTGCATCCAATGGAGAGCACTTTGAAGGTGACGGAAGCTTACACATGGAGGAACGAACACACATTGTTTTACAAATACATTCTGGGTTTTTGGAGGTCCCCCTCGTGCTCAGCACCACCTCCGTGGTTGCAATCCTCTCTGGCTGGGCTCCCCTCCACACACCGTCATAGAATCTTTGTCCCTGCAGCTCTCTTCACTCTCCTGCCTCACAGCTCACACTCTTTCAGGTGCCTTCTGCCACGGACCCCAGCTCTGAATCGGAATGCCCTGCCGTGGCGCACCTCCTACTGATTAGTCCCCACGCCCTCCTTCCTACCGCTCATCTCCACCGATGTTGCATGGTCATGTCCAACTCGGTAGGCTGAAGGTCGACCTTGGCATTTCCCCAGTTAACTCTGCCTCCAAATACTTCTATTTTCCACTCGTTTTCAGTCTCATAATTAAAAGTTTCATTAATAACTTCCGCTGATACTTTCACCAGTGGCTCGTTGGAGCTATTGTGTTCAAGTCCCTTCAATCTGCACGCGGTTCCCATTGGCACTGCTATTTTCATTGCTCGTGCGTGGACGTTTGCTGTTATACCCTAACCGTCTCCACCCTGTTTCCCCTCCAGTTTGCTTTTTTTATACTCTTGCAAATTGAATCACCATAAAACCTTGTTGTGAACAACTCACCCTCAGATGAACAACCGTAAAGGCTGCTCATCCCCTGCCAGTGTGTGACTGTTTAGTCCCAATTCACATGATATCGCCTATGACTCTCCCCAAATAAAATAATTATTTTAATTATTTCCTCATTAATTACTTTGGTGCCTGCTGTGTGCCAGGCATAAGGCTACATACTGACCGTTTACTATCGCACTGAGTTATCACAACCACCTGCCAAAGCTGGTGCTAATATTCCGTTTTTCAGACCATGGGAATGAGAGCAAAACCAGGAAGCTGTGGCCTCTCGTGCACATGGCTGTGGTCTTAACCACAACACATGTCGTCATTCATGTCATTGATCGTTTTGTCCTTATGGCTAAACATACAATTCTATGAATGTGGCTAGCCAAGGGTTCCATGAATTTAATATATTCAGATTAGCTGCAAATTTCTACTCCAGCTCACATCATCTCTGCAACAATGCTCAGAGCAATAGCTTCACTAAGCTCATTAAATCACAATGTCAAGATTTTCTTCTTTTAAATGCTAATTAAGTCCCCTCAAGTCCTCAGTTCCTATCATTAAAGGGACTATCTGGTAACAGAAAATAATGAGAACTTGAGTTTTATATTTCCTTTATTAAGTCAGGTACCAGCCAAGAAACAATACTGGGTCTTGGTCATGAACAGCACTGAGCATTGTCCGATAATGTCAGGGTCAGAGCAGGAGACCAGGCTCAGAAGCCTCACACAGGAGGTAAAGGCCCTCAGACAGAAAACACCATTATGAAATATTTGTTTTCCAAGTTTTCTCTTATTTTAAACACCAAAGTAGTGTGTTTGGAAGATAGAAGTGGACTCTACATCTTAATCAAAAATACTCTCGCCGAATGGAATACATATCTTCAGGTTGTTCATCGTACTTTACATTTCTGTGTAATTCAGTGTCTGACCTTGGGAAGCTGGAGATACTGAACTACCAGGCCTGACGGACACTCTTAACCTCATCATCAGGCTCGGGACTGCTCCCAGAGAAAACGCTCGAGAAGTGGTGCCTTGCTCCAATAATGCACACGTGCTCGTGACAGACTCTTCTCCCGAGTAACTTACTTCTTGTAGACAAGAGACTCTCCCTGACACCAGGGAGATGTTGGTCAGTAACATGAGAGCAGTCCTGACACTTCCAAGAAGGTGGCACAGAAGATGGCATGAGGCTCATTTGGGAAGATCAAAAAGTAGTTTCCGGAAATGCCTTTTGAAGTATGTTGATTAGCAGGATGGATTTAGACATGCAGATGCAATGGCAGACATGCAGAAGATTCTAGGAAAGAAAGAGAGCAAGAGAGAGTAGATGGGATCTCAGAGACGGGCACCTACGTGGCATGTGCAGACTAGCAGGCTACTCAATTTGACCAGAGCAGAAAGGTGAGTGAGAGAAGAAAGGCAAAGCAGCTAGCACCTGAGGCCACGGTATCTGGAATTCAAGAGTCCACAGCGAAAAGTAGCACAAAGCATCGCAAAGTGACGTGATCGTGCATCTGATAGAAAGAATTCTCTCCTGCTCAAACGTAAATCAGAAGCTGCATCTTGTGTATGCGAGTTAGGGAAGAGATGTCCGAGTACTTAGCCCGGCATTTCACAGCAGACCTCCCTAGGCACCACGAAACAGCACGCACCACTACTTCTCTAACTAGTGACACTCCAGAGGATCAAAGGACAATTGCATTGACATAAACAGGAAAGGAACAGGGAAGGGTGGGGTTGAGAAGCATGGCAGTAGGTCCCCTTTGGTTTGACGCGGTTGAAGATGCTGATGGGAACCGCCGAGAGCGTTCACTGCGTAGGATGGAGTTTGGGAGCCAGAAAGCAAGCCTGGAGCTACCTGCACGCACAGCGGACCGCGTCAGGTGATGGGCAACGTCACAGAGACACGAGGTTCGGGCACAGAGCCCGGCGAAAGGCCTCGGCGCGGGGAGCAGAGGGAGCGACCTGAGCCCGAGCAGCACCCGTCGGACGGTGAAGGGCAATCGGAAGAGCCCGTGGTGTGGGACCCAGGGACAGACCCGTGTATCAGGAAAGGGGTGTGGACTTTGCAAATGTCACTCAGAGCTCGAAGCCAAGGGCAGCTGGCAGGATGCTGAGGGCGGCCATTCATCTCAAGCCAGACTCACCCGCAGACACCGAAACACCGACGGCTTCTGCGGGCGCAGCCGTAAGACACGTCGCAGAAGCACAGGTGGATTTGGGTATTGAAACCGGGGGCCGACCTCGCCCGCTGGAGAGGCCGGAGGGCAGGCGCGGTGCCTAGCAAGGCCTGTGCCAAGCGCCGGTTGTTAAGTGGGCGCGGAGCTGGCCAGTGAGACCCGGCGGTGCCTTGGGGCGCTACACTGTCATTCCGGGTGGGGGGCGGGCGTGTTTCCGGAGAATGTTTGGTAAAAGGGGTCTTTCGGATGCATCGATCCTCTTCCCCTGGCCAACACGTGGCTTGTTCACGTGACCGCAAACTGTGGACAGGATTGTCCAGCGTAAGCGGAAAGGACGAGAAGTCTCTTCTTGCTTTACTCCCGTCCTTGACGAGCGACGTCTAATGAGGGTCAAACCAACAGGGAGGGTAGTTTTGCTAACCTCCCGGCTCCGGTATCTCCTTCCACGCGTGGCTACCCCCCTCCACGCCTCACTGTACTGAAGGTGTCCTCTGTGGTCACTTACAGCAAAATCATTAGTGTTTTCAGACTTTCCATTCCATCCAGATGTTACTTTTGTTTAGGCGCTTAAATAAAGAAATAGCCTGGAGCACCTTGAGCAGTGCAGACTGAATTCTGTCTTCAGGCGAAGGAGGTGGTGGCAGTACGCCATGAGTCCCTACTTTACGGACAACTTAACAGTGGTGGCGAGTCCCCTCCTTCCCCTCATTCACCGCGTTCTGTGTTGCTGACGTCTCACAGCCATGAGGGAGTCACTGTCAGGGGGGCAAACACACCCGTCCTGAGGGCCAGGTAGCCTCATGCTCCTTCTCACGCAGATGGACCGCACTGTCCCCTCTGAGACGGCAGGACGGTCACCGGTTCTGAGAGCCCTCAGCGCCCACAACAGAACACAGACACATGCATGTTGGCGTGTTAGGAGCACAGAGACCAGCTCCCATCCCAGCTCTCTGAGCGGCTGCCGCCTGTGACAACTCCGTCATTCTCCTGTCTCTCCTCTGATGACATCACTAGACACAAATGACCTTAAAACTCAGGCTCTACGTTTTTTAATAAATATGTGAACAGTGTTCACTCACGATAAATGGTTTTTACTTTCAATCCTAAACTCTCAATCTGATTGTTGAGTTAAATCACATAGATATTGTCTTTAAAGAATTTTTTCTAATTGAAATTAATATGTATTTTCACCCTAAAATTTTGGGAAACTATGGCAAACCCAAAGACTAAAGGTAAAATCACTTCTGTTTCCCATATGCAAACAGAACCGCAGCTCACCATGTATTGGTTTAGTCTCCTGATGTACATCAGCACACACACATACGCAGCCCGTATATGCACGCTGTACGTATGTACGTAAACATGTGCATGCACAATATGTTACAATACGTGAAATATGTAATACCTACGACTAGCACAGACATACGGAAACAAAGTAGCAAAGTTAGCAGTGGTTCATTCTGTATCACATACATCTCATAGTACGTATATATGGGCACACATCCGTCTCATCGGACGTACGTGCGGGCACGCATCCGTCTCATAGTACGTACGTGCGGGCGCGCATCCGTCTCATAGGACGTACGTGCGGGCGCGCATCCGTCTCATAGGACGTACGTGCGGGCGCGCATCCGTCTCATAGGACGTACGTGCGGGCGCGCATCCGTCTCATAGGACGTACGTGCGGGCGCGCATCCGTCTCATAGGACGTACGTGCGGGCGCGCATCCGTCTCATAGGACGTACGTGCGGGCGCGCATCCGTCTCATAGGACGTATATGCGGGCACACATACATTTGTCTGAAAATAGACTCGAGTTCCATTTACCGGAGCGTTTACTCTTCCCACGTAGACAGCGCGTACTGCTCCACGCAGCAGAGGACCACCTTGTCCCCCACGCCCATGCCACCCTCTCCGACCAGTCACATCGGCAGCAATAAGCGCAGCGAGGCTGCGAATGGCTTCCTGTGGGACATGCGTTGTCCTCAGCCCTTCACACACAACATTCCAGTCAAGGCCCAGAGCCACCCCATGAAGGTGCAAGTGGGGAAACTGAGGCACCGAGTGGCAAGATGCCCAGCGTCATACGGGTAATGGGCACGAAGCTGTGATCTAATGGGGAGCACGGACTCGGGCTCCATCTTCATTTCCCAGCCCCGAGCTCCTAAAACCCGTGTCTTTTCAGGAGCCTCAGGGTGGGGCTGGTTACGGGAACCTAGACCAGACTTAGATTGGAATCTGGAACTGTCAGCCCCACCCCCACCCTCCGGGAAGAGGTGGGGGACTGGACACTGAGTCCCTAAGAGCTTACACCGACCTGAGGAAACGTCCACTTCAAAAACCCCTAAACATCAGGGTTCGAAGAGCTGCTGGGGTGTGAAGGCACCCGGGTGCGGGGAGCGTGCTGCACGCCAGCCCCCCGCAGACGGGAGCCCCTGTGCTCAGCGCCCCATGGGCCTCGCCGGCGCACCTCCTCCTGTGGCTGTCCCTCGTATCCTCCGTGACAGCCTTCACAATAGGCTGATGGGCGTCAGCACTGCCCTGAACTCTGGGGGCCCACAGCCAATTTTCAAGCCTGAGGAGGGAAACCCTAATTCATAGCTGGTCGGGCAGAAGACAGGTGGCAAACGAGGACCTGCCAGTGGGGACTGGAGTGGGGACGGTGTGGTGAGACTGAGCCCTTAACCTGTGGGGTCTGAGCTAGCTCTGAGGGGTTAGTGTCAGATCATAGCTGGTGTCCATGGCGACCTGGGGGGGGGGCGGGAACCTACCCATTTGGCAGGATTTCCTATCAAAAATCTCAAAATCAAAGCCGTCTCCAATTTTAGTTCCTAAAAGGGACGTAATGAATACGTTTGTGGCCAAATCATCCTGCACGCCTCTGACCGTTTCTCCAGGATGACGTTTTTATACGCGTTCGTGTTACAGCCCTGCGGTACGCGTCCCCAAATTGCGCCCCACCCTGCTATTTCCACGTCGTGGGCCGGAGCGGGCCCGACCGCGGCGTCGGCTGCTATCGATCCTACAAGGCGCCACGGCGAGGGCCCTCACGCCGCTGCGGCCAGAGCGCCTGGGCCCCTGTCAGCTTGCATTCTGCTCCTGGGGGCGGGCGGTCAGCGCTGTCACTGACCCCAGGGCAGGGTGGTTTCGTGGGGCGCCCCGTCCCCTGAAATCTGAAACTGCCCTCCACCAATGCCTGTGCCAGTGCCCGGTTTGGAAGCTCCACCAACCTGGTTTTGGTTTTTTTCTTTTTAATATATTTTTTATTGTTAGACTTACTGGGGTGACATTGGTTAGCAGCAGTGACGTAGGCGCCACCGACCTGCTGAAAGGCCTCACCGTGAAGGTCCGTCAAGGTCTTCCTTTGAGAGGAGCGCCATGGCCCAGCAAGGCTGGGGACCACAGAGCCGAACCCAGATTAGTACGTGAAGGGACGGGAAGACTCTTGTCCTTCGAGCTCTGCGGAGGCACCTTCTCAATGTCCGGTCCTGTCCAGCAACCCTTTGCTTGCATTGCTCGTCTCCCAGAAGCTCCCGAGGACAGTGTGCCCCACGTGGAATTAAATCAATAGCCACATTAACATTTTCTTTCAAAAGCAGCAGCCATCAGCCAGAACTCTCCTGCCCGTGACCTTGTTCTTCCTACAGGCTGGGCGTGAGCTTAGCGCCCTCCTGTGACCGCCGCCCTCCCCGTCCCACCTGCGGGGAGGGGTGGCGTCCTCCCCACATCATATCCAGGTCAGTGAACCTTCAGGGGAAGATGCTGGGGTGCCTGTGACACCCACGTCCTCCTCCTTCAATAACGTGCTGCCTGATAGCAGGCAGCAGCCCCAGCCAGCGCACTCGTCAGGGAAAGGTGAGGCGCGGGGGCTGCATCGGGCGTCAATCCTCCCCGCACCTCGCTGGGGGGCGTCGGGGCCGGAGACAGGCGGCGGCGCCCCTGGGACCCTCACTCCTCGCCAGAAGGCAAGCTCAAGCTTCCATCAAGTAATCACCACAGAGTTAGGACAGGACCCCAACACAGTCACCTCTCTTCCCCAAGTCACCTGCCCAGGGAGAAGCCACAGGCTTCCACAGCCAGTGTCACCAGCCGAAAGCACACGCCCTACCGTCCATGGGCGGGGACGCCGGGTGACCGTCCAGGAGGCCAGGGTGCTGGGGTGAAAGGTGCTGTGTGTGGCGTGAACACTCAGGGCGGTAAGTCGCGGCATTACTAGTTGGCATGTGCCTTTACCAAGGAGATGTGACAGATGCCACACAGCACGCTACACCCACCTGATCTACCTCGCTGAACCGGGGACATCCTCTGGGGCAGGGGGATTTAAGCAGCACCCACTAGGCAAGCGTCTGGAGCCCTCAATCTCTCTTCTCTGTTGTGGACGGTCCAAGTGAACCCCCTAGCTGGGGTGGGGGGCTCTTCCTCCTCAATGCCCCTTCACAGTCCACACCCCTGCGCCCCTTCCCACCCCTGCAGGCACTGTCCACCTGTCACCTGCCTCCACCTGAGCCTCCACAGATCACCCACCGCACCCTCCCCAGGAAGGGGGAGTCCACTCGCGTACAGCACATCCGTGCCCCCGGCCTCAGCACCCCAGCAGGCTGCCTGCCCCACGGCAGGTGCTCAACAAATGTTTGTGGAGGTGCTTGAGGAGCCTTGTTGTACCTTCTGGGCTGCAAAGGTTTAAGGACAGAAAACCAGTGACGCTACAGACCCGACGTGGAGGCAATGTCAGTCGGTGTGTGAGGCTCTCTGACTGCCACCTGATGTGTGACAGAGGGACACACAGCTGTGCCCTTCGAGGGTGCAGGCAGCATCTTGGGAGAGCCTTGAGCGCCAGTTCAAGGCCAGCAAACCTTGCAAATCAGACCTCCGTGTGGCCGGCCGGCCCCTGACTGAGGCCCCCGCCCCGCCTTCTGCGAGCCTGACCCCAAAGCAACCAGCTGTCATTCAAGACCAGTCCCAGAGGCTGGGACTCTGACGTTTTTCACGTTCCATGATCACATTACTTAAAAATTATTAAAATGATCACTGAAGGCGCTCGGAGAGCTCTTTCCCCATCAGGGGTAAGCGTTTGCCTGGGCGGAACCGGTACAGCCCGGTTCCCACGTGCGGGCCCCAATGCCTGGCCCACACCCAGGGCCTCTGTCACGTGGGGCTGGGTCCAGGCTGCAAAAAGTCAGCTCCGTTTCTCAGGGAAATCTGTATGGAGAGGCCGACGCCTACCGACTGGTTTTCGCTGTAATTAATCTGAGTGAAGAAGGTACTGACTCAACCCTGCGGAGGGCGTGATCCAAAAAATCACAGTGTAGGTCGCGTGTATCTGAGAGATACATTCATTACTCGTGTGTGCTGAAATGCAAACGTAATAAAATACATGGGGTTTTTGTACTTTTTGTTACACGTTTTGCAAAGCCAACTCTTGAAGATTCTGATTAATTAATGGTAAAGACATTTTTTTGGTTGGGTTCTTTTGTTTTGTTTTGTTTTGTTTTGTTTTGTTTGCAATATCCATTTTCCATCACTGGATAAGAAAATGTTTTATTATTATTATTTTTATATTTCTTGGTTTAATAATATCTAGATTGTAACTGCAAATGAAAATCGTGTATTTTATTATATTGGCAGTGTTTTTAATTTTTTTTTTTTAGCATTTCAGCACATACTAGTAATGAATGTATCTCTCAGATACATGCGACCTACGCTGGAATTGTTTTGACCGTGCCTTCTGCAGGGTTGACTGTTTTCAGAGGAATTTGCTACTTTACCTGGAGAACAACCCGAAGGTCCCAGGATTTTTCAATCAGCTCCTTAAAAACGGAAGACCAGCAGGCAGAGCTGCTGCTGGACCCCAGGCCAGGCGTCCTGAGGACAGACCCAGCCTACTGCCCCACCTCCACGGGGTCTCCTCTTGCCTCTGGGACCAGTCCATTGGCCACAGGACGCCCTCAGGATTGTGACCTCTACAGATCGCTCATTGGGAAAGTGGGCTGGAGTGGTGTGTGTGGAGCATGCGATGGGCCTGGGAGAGGGTGCTAATGGTCATGTCTCCTCAGGAGGTGTCCCTGTGGGGCCCGGGCAGCCACCCCTTGAGCCGCCCTGCTTGGAGGACAGCTCCCTGCAGCCCCCAGCCGTGGCTCAGAACCCACACGAGGCTGTGCCTCTGCATTTGGCCTTCTCGTTCCTGGTCCCTACATCTCCCTGCCCACTCATCCACTTCGGGACTCATCCCAGTGGGAGCGTCCCTGGCACCCTCTCAGGTGGCACAAGGTCAGCAAAGGTGTCTCAGGGAAGCATTACTTCTGGGTGCACAGGAATGTTCCCCAGGCACGACCGCAGCCTGTGAGTGATGGTGTTAACCCCGAGGCGCCGGCATTGAAACCTCAGGCCATTTTGCTCTGTGCACAAAGCCTGGGGAAAGGGACAGAAGCCTTTCGTCCCCACTCCAGGGCACTGGCACCACCGCTTCCTGCCATCTGGACCCAGACAGCACTGCACCCCACGCCGTGTCTCCCCGACCTCTGCTGGACTGGGCTGTGACACATGGACATGAGCTCTCCTTATCACTCATCTGCGCCAGTGTCACCGCGACGCTGTCTGATGTCCCCACAGCGAGTTAACCTTGTCGCTGCACCATCTGTGCACGTCGCCTTCCCTGTGCCTTGCGCAGCAAGCAGCTCTCCTCCCCGGCATTCGCACCTCTGCGCGCTCACACCCTAATGACCCCTAAATACGCAAAACCGCTTCCCAGAAAGGCGCGCCTCTTCCTCCCACGGCTGAGCCCTCCGATTAGCCAGCCCGCCCCTGGAACAGGGCGTAAATGAGCTGTAAATTTAATTTGCTGTCACATCTGCTGCCGCTTCGGTGGGGCCTCCGGGGCTGGCGGCTGCCCAGGACACATATGTTCTCACACCTCCTTTCCGTCGTGGCTGTTTTTAATTATAAGCGCTCCCGCCGAAATGAGTCACCGTTCCAGCCTCCGGCCGGGGAAGCAGCATTTCCCACGTAGCCGAGCAGAACCAAGTCCCATTCGGGCAAGAAATGCAGAGTCTCCGAACGAATCCCCCGCGAGGGCAGTCGCTGTGGCTGCTATCAGCTCAGGGCCCGGACCAGGCAAGGCGGCCAGGCGCTGGGATCGTCACCAGCTCTGCCCTGCTGGGACTGTCACGGACGGGGGCGTCAAAGCTCGAGGTGCGTGTCAGTCTCAGGGACCCGGGCGCCCCCTAACCTTACACAGGGCCGCCTCTGTGCTTACGGTCCCCTCTTCCCTGTGTTATTCTGCAATTGATGAATACCGACGCGTGCGTGTTCTTAAGGCGGGGAGGCCACGTGCACCAGCTGGCCAGCACGGCTGGCGCCTGACTGACCCCCACCAAGCAGACCGCTCGGTGTGAACCCCAAAAGGCTGATGGTCCTTCGAGAGACACCCATGGCACCTGACTCCAGGACATTGTAATGACCTGGGCGGCCAGAGGCGCTGGTTGGGACGAAGATGACGATGGAGGCACACCAGGGAGACGGCCGAGGGAGGACATCAGCCGAGAGGATTCACGGGTCGGTCCCGCCTCACGACCCTCCTGCAAAGCTCCTCTCCTACGCGCCGCTTCGTCCCCCCAGGGCGGACCGGGGCTGCCGGTGGGTGCAGGGTTTCTGCTGAGACACGGAGTGACCCGGGGCCTGTGGCCCTGTGTCTGCTGCCAGGACTGGCCCCTGCCTCTGCCCGGAGCTCAGCTTTTATGTCGCTACCCGCCACTCCAGACCACGTGGGTGACCTTCTCCCAGAAGGTGGACAAAGCAAGTCGAACGACCCTGTGCTTCCGCTGTGTCTGAACTTGGATTCTGACAACCTTGGGAGGAAGGAACCATGGGCATGCTCCGTGGGCTGACAAGGCTCCGAGAGGGCCCCTGGGACCCCCTCACTCACTGCTCACACGCACCCACGGGGCCTGCTTGCACCCCAGGCCTGGACCTCAGGGCACCGAGTTGGTGAGGCCACGCCAAGCCGTGGGTGCTGTTCTGAAGACCCACATTCCATGGAGGGGGGTTGCAGAACTTTCCCAGGTCCCTTGGCTAGTGGGGGTCTGGGTGTGGCATTGGCCTGCTGACCCCAAGCTCTTAGCCACTCCCACTCCCCTTGTCATTTGGGAGATTTCTCACTTTAAAGTGAAGGGACCCAGATGTGACTCAGATGTGACATGTAAACACAAGGCAGAACAACAGGTCCATCGGGAAGTCCAGAATTGTCATCGTGGCCGCTGGCTTCCTGAGTGTGGCCAAATCAGGGCGGGGGGGGGGGGCTGCACCTACACACAAGGGAGGATCCCCCCTGCACCCCTCATGGCCTTTGGCAGCCCTGGCGTCCGCCCCAGTCATTGTCAGAGAGCCCAGGGTGGGGTGGGGTTGGTGAGAGGTCACAGGTGGCCTGCCAGGCTCAACCCATCCCTTCTTCTCACCTAAAGACATGAGATCCCGGTGCTCTGGCTCCGGGCTGAGGGCTCCCCTTCAAAGAGCGCCCTCTCCCCACACCTCTGCCAAACATTATAAGTCTTTATTTCACTGTAAACATTTAGACACTACAAATAAACTAAGAAACACTAAAACCACTGATAAAAACAGTATTTCACCAGGACAGATACGTGCTGAGCCCTGCCTGGAGGGTTTGCATGGGTTACATCATGTAACCCTCACGTCGTGTCAGAGGCGGGGGCGGAGGGACTCGCCCAGGGTCCACAGCCAGGAAGTGACCAGGCCACTTGGAGCAGCCTCAGCACCACGGCTGTGCCCGCCTGCTCTCCAACCTGCGTGCGAGCCTCGGCGTGAGGATAACCACCGTTAGCTCTTTCACAAACGAACCGTCTTCCCGCTTTTTCCTGGGTGCGTGTGTGCGTGTGTGTACACATTTTTAACAAAAACGGGAAATTGCCTAGATTGCTTTTGAAAAATAATTTACTGGGGTGCAACTCACATAAAAATAAACATTTTAAAGGAAATAATTCCGTGGTACGTTGAGTACGTTTCCTATGTGCAATCACCACCTCTGTCTAGTTCCAAAATACTTTCATCACTTTGAAGTAAAGCCCTGTAATCCCTGAGCAGTTTCCGACCATCCTGCCCCCTGCCCCAGCCCTTGCATTCTGTGTCCATGTGTGTGTTCTGGGTATTTCCTATCATGGAATCCTGCCGCGTGTGACCTTCTGGGTCGGCCTTCTTTCAGCTAGCATACTGTGCTAGAAAGTTCACCCATGGAATAACATGAATCAGAACGTTATTACATTTCATGGCTGGAAAACATCCCATTGCATGGACCTACCGATTTGTTCATTCAGTACCTCTTGATGGGCAATTTGGCTATTTCTATTATTGAATGATTACACATCTGTATTTCTACCCTTTAGCTATAAACAGTACTTGCTGAGAAGCTGTTTTCACTTTGTTTTGAGTCCATACCTGGGAGTAGATTTACAAGGTCGTATGATAAATCTATATTTAATTTTTTGAGGAACCACCAGACTGTACCCCCAGAGAATGCACCACGTTACATCTCCACTAGCAACGTACAAGGGCTCTGATTTCTCCAGGACCTCACCAACAACTGTTATTTTCCTTTAAAAAAAACTACTGCTGTGGCTATCCTAGAGGGTGCGAAGTGGTTTTACACTGAAGCTTTGATGGTCAGTTTTCTGATGATAAAGGATGTGTTTTTTCATGTGCTTGTTGGCCATTTGTCAATTTTCTTTGGAGAAATTTTCATTCAGGTCCTTTGCCCATTTTCTTAATGAGGTTGTTTTGTTATTGGGTTCTAAGTGTTCTGTCTGTATTCCGGATACTAGACCTTTATCACTAGTTTCTAACTAGCTTGTCCCTTGTGTACATTGCCTTTTCACTTTTTCATATCATCCTTCAATGCAGTTTTTAATTTTGATTAAAATTAATTTGAACTCCAACTTCTATATTTTTTAATTTGCTGCTTGTGATTTTTGTGTCGTATCTAAGAATCCATTGTTAAATACAAGGTCATTAAGATTTGCCCCTAGGTGTTCTTCTAAGAGTTTTATGATTTTAGCTCTTACATTTCTATTATTGATTCTGTTTGTGTTCAATTTGGTGTATGGCGTGAGGCAGGGCTCCAACTGCATTCCTTTGCACAGGGATGCCCGGTTGCCCCTGCTTTTGAAGAGACGATTTCCCCTCCACCCACCCAGTGAATGGTCCTGGCACCACTGGTCATAGACGTCTGGGTTTACTTCTAGAGTCTCAATTTTATTCCGTGGGTCTGTATGCCCATCTTTGTGCCAGTACCACACTGTTTTGATTACTACAGTTGTGCATACTGCTTTGTAAACTTTTTAGTTTTATTTAATAAGCATGCTAACATCTGCAAGACTAAATATTCTTCTATAAACTCACAGTAGTCGACCTTGCTGTGCTTAGGGTGTCTGCATTTCTTTATTATCAAGAGCAATGTAATATACACACTTAGAATTTAAGGAATAAAGTAACCCACAGTAATTCCTCAGAATAACGTCATAGAAGTAGCAGGACAGGATCCAAAGACGCAGCTATTGGCATGTTCCCTCCCGGAGATGCTCTGCGCGGCCCTCCTCCCTCTAGACGGGAGAGACAGCTCAGCTGCTGTCCAGGGAGGCCCCAGGGTTACCATTTCCTCTCTTCCCCCATCTCCCACTTCGGTGAGTGCCAACTCACCACCTTTTTAGAGTTTTGGAATGAATTGCCAATTGGAAAATGTAGCTCCCCTTTTTTTTTGGCTGAGAGATTCAGGAGTCCAGCTCCCGTGCAGACGCTTGAATGCCTCATTCCTCAATGATGGGCCAGCAAGTTCTGCGTGGCCCATGTGTGCCCGCGGGCTCCTGAGTCCACCGAGCTCCCTCCCCACCCCATCAAGCACTGACGTAATTGCCTCTGAATAGAGACACTGCGCCATGGTTGGGACGCCCCAGCTCAAATGAAGTTACTAGTCTCAGCTGACTTATGCGGTAACCACGGCCCTCTCAAGCCCCCTGGGTACGAATGACACGACACACAGAGAGAGAAAGCCTCATTTGACACAGGAGACAGCCATCCCTCTCTGCACCCCCGAGAACCAGCAATTCGGAAAATTCCCCCGCTGTGGGCAACGCCTCGTCAAAGCCGTGTGGGCTGTGAAGTGTCGCTGAGGCGGAAACAGCTTCCGTGCCAGCGGGCTCAGCACAGCGACTGCTGAATGGCGCACACGGAGCGGAAGGAGCACAGGGCTGGGGCAGGTGCAGAACAGGCAGGCGGTAAAGCCTCTGCACCCTGAGTGTCTCTGCACCCCGAATGTCTCTGCACCCTGAGTGTCTCTGCACCCCGAATGTCTCTGCACTCTGAGTGTCTCTGCACCCTGAATATCTCTGCACCCTGAGTGTCTCTGCACCCTGAGTGTCTCTGCACCCTGAAT
>PVJL010010263.1:12583-50894 GCA_004026885.1 Lyroderma lyra | reverse complement strand
TTTTTTTTTTTTTTTTTTTTTTTTTTTTTTTTTTTTTTTTTTTTTTTTTTTTTTTTTTTTAGGATTTTTGCATCTGTGTTCCTCAGAGATATTGGTCTATAGTTTTCTTTTTCTGTGTTATCCTTACCAGGCTTTGGTATTAGGGTTATGTTGGCCTCGTGGAAAGAGATGGGAACTATTGCCTCATCTTCAATTTTTTGGAAGCGTCTGAGGAGAATAAGTATTATTTCCTCTTTGAATGCGTGATAAAATTCACTGGTGAGACTGTCTGGTCCTGCCTGGGCTTTTGCCTTTGGGGAGGATTTGGGTGATTGTTTCAATTTCCTTACTGTTGATTAGTCTATTTAGATTGTCCAGTTCTTCTTGATTCAGTCTAAGTAAACTATAAGTTTCTAGGAACTTGTCCATTTCTTCAAGGTTGTTAAATATGGTGGCATAAAGCCCTTCATATTTTCTTGTGATCCTTTGTAATTCTTTGGTATCAGTGGTAATGTCTCCTTTTTCATTTCTAATTTTGGTTATTTGTGTTTTTTCTTTTTGTCCCTTGGTGAGCCTAGCCAGAAATTTGTCAATCTTACTGATTTTTTTTCAAAGAACCACCTCTTCATTGAATTAATTTTCTCTATCATTTTTCTGTTCTCTATTTCATTTAGTTCTGCTCCAATTTTTATTACTTACTTCCTTCTGCTGACTTTGGGCTTTTTTGTTCCTCATTTTCTAATTCTTTAAAATGGGATGTTAGGGAGTTCCCTGGTGGTGTAGTGGCTAGGCTTCAGCGCTGTCAACACTGTGTCCTGGGTTCAATTCCCAGCCAGGGAACTAAAAATGATAATAAAATAAAATGGGATGTTAGGTTGTTTACTTATGCTTTTTCTTGTTTCATGGGATAGGCCTGTAATTATATAAATTTCCCTCTTATTACTGCTTTCACTGCAGCCCAACAATTTTGATATGTTGTATTTTCATTGTCATTTGTTTCCATATATTTTTAATCTCCTCTTTTACTGCTTATTTGATCCAGTCATTTTTTAATAACATGTTGTTTAATTTCCATGTATATGTGGTTTTCTCCATTGGATGTGTGTGTGTGTGTGTGTGTGTGTGTGTGTGTGTGTGCAGTTGATCTCCAATTTCAAGGCTTTGTGGTCTGAGAATATACTTTATATGATTTCAATTTTTTTTAATTTGCTGAGGCTACTTTTGTGTCCCAGGATATGGTCTATCCTTAAGAATGTTCTATGTGCACTAGAATAGAATGTATATTCTTGTGTTGTAAGATGGAGTGTCCTGTAAATGTCAATTATGTCCAATTTTTGTAATGTATCATTTAGTGCTCATATTTCTTTTTTTTTTTTTTTTTTTTTTTTTTTTTTTTTTTTTTTTTTTTTTTTTTTTTTTTTTTTTTTTTTTTTTTTTTTTTTTTTGCTTTTTGGTATGTGGGTAGCTCCCTGGCTGGGAATCGAACCCAGGCCACAGTGCTGACAGCGCCAGCACCGAAGCCTTAAGCCACTACACCATCAGGGAACTCCCTTTTTATGTCCTTTTTTTTTTTCCTTTTTTATTTCCTGTTTGAATGATCTGTCCATGACTGTCAAGGGGGTGTTTAGGTCCCCTACTATAATTGTGTTTTTGTCAGTTTCACCTTTTATAAATTTTGGTGCTTCCTGGTTGGGGGCATATTTATTGATGAGTGTCATGTCTTCTTGTTGTTGTACTGTCCCTTTTTGTTGTTGTTGTTAATGTGGGTAGTTCCCTGGCTGGGAATAAAAGCGAGGCCGCAGCGTTGACAGCACCGAAGCCTTAGCCACTACACCACCAGGGAACTTCCTGTACTGTCCCTTTTATCATTATAAATGTCCATTTTTTGTCTCTTATTACCTTTTTTTATCCTGGAGTCTGTTTCATCAAATGTAAGCATGGCTACTTCTCCTTTCTCTGGTTACCATTTGCTTGTAGTATTGTTTTCAATCCTTTTACTCTGAGTCTGTGTTTTTCCTTGTGGCTGATGTGTGTCTCTTGCAGACAGCATATAGAAGGGTTTTATTTTTTAATCCAGTCAGCTACTCAGTGCCGTTTTATTGGTGAGTTCAGCCCATTTACATTTAGCGTGATGAATGATACATGAAGATTTCCTATGGTTATTTTGTCTTCTGGTTTTTGGTTGTTTGGAATTCTGGTTTCTTCTTTGTTTTTTGCTGTCTGTTTTTTTTTAGCTTCATGGTGTTCTGTGACTTTTCCTTCTGTTTCTTCTTTTTTTTTTTTTTTTTTTTTTTTTTTTTTTTTTTTTTTTTTTTTTTTTTTTTTTTTTTTTTTTTTTTTTTTTTTTTTTTTTTTTTTTTTTTTTTTTTTTTTTTTTTTTTTTTTTTTTTTTTTTTTTTTTTTTTTTTTTTTTTTTTTTTTTTTTTTTTTTTTTTTTTTTTTTTTTTTTTTGGTTGTGTTTCTTGATTCTTTTGCTTTTATTTTTTTGTTGTTTTTTTATTTTGTTTTGTGTTTTTGTTTTTTGAGTACTTACCATGAGGTTTATGAAAAGAAAATGTTCATGTATATAGTGACTCTTTTTCTTAAGCATATTTTTAATTTCTATTCTTTTGAGAATTTATTTATTTATTTATTTATTTATTTTTTGTTGGTATGTGGGTAGTTCCCTGGCCAGGAATCAAACCCAGGCCACAGCGTTGACAGTGCCAGTGCCAAAACCTTAAGCCACTACACCACCAGGGAACTCCCCCCCCCTTTTTTTTTCTTGACTTTTTGTCATATATTTAGGCTTTTTGTTTCAGGTCGAGTATTTCTAGAGGGCCAGCCTTGTGTTAGTGAATTCCCTCAGCTTCTGTATGTCTGAAAAGTTCTTTATTCCTCCTTCATATCTAAATAACTTTGCTGGATAGATTATTCTTGGCCGGTAGTTCCTCTCCTTTAATATTTTGAATATATGATTCCACTCACTCCTGGCTTGAAGAGTTTCTGTGAGAATTCTGATGACAGCATGATGGGCTTTCCTTTGAAGGTTACATTTTTTTCCCCTGGCTGCCTTGAGAATTCTTTCTTCATCTTTGATTTTTCACATCTTCAGTATAATGCCTTGGATAAGGTCTAGTTGGATTCAGGTAGCTAGAGGTCCAGTTTTCTTCTTGAATTGGGGGATTCAGTTCTTCCCATAGGATTGGAAAGTTCTCATTTTCTATTTGTTTGATTAAGCTTTCATTAGAATTTTGTTCTGCTTTTTCTGATATTCCTATTATCATAATGTTGTTCTTTCTAATGGAGTCAGATAGTTTTTGTAGAGATCTTTTTTGGGGGGAGGGGTTCTCAAATCTCTATCCTTTTCCTTCTGTTCGATGTCTGTGTTTCTATCTTCAGATGTCACTAATTATTTCTCTATCTGGTTGTCCCTGCTTCCTATGCTAGTTAATTCATGCTTTATTTCTTTTATTGCATTGTTTATCTCCAAAATTTCTATTGGAATCTTTTTTATAGTTTCAACTTCTTTGTTAAAGTGCTCCTTTTGTTCAGAGGTTTCCTTTCTGAGATCATTTGTCTGGGTCTGCATACTCAGTCAGCATTCCCTGAGCTCACTGAGTATTTTTAGGAGTGCAGTCTTGAATTCTGTGTCATTTAGATCCTATATTTCCAAATCTATAAGTTACTTTTCTGGAGATTTTCCATTTTCTCTCTGAGATACTCTGTTTCCAAGGGAGATCATTATAGCTGATGTGTTTCTTTTCCTGGGCAGAAGGGGTTTTTTCCCCTGGCAGATATGGAGAGGTCTTTCTTTCACTTCCCAGTTGGTGTCGCTGCAGTGTCTTACAGTATTTTCTCTTGGTTGTCAGATTTTCTCACTCTTGGAGCTTTCCTGGAGGATGGGCTTCTTCTCTTTGACTCAGTTGCCTTGGTTTCAATGTGCTTGTTTTTTGGGGAAAGGTGGTAAGTTATGATATTCTCTGCCTCTGAGATCTGTACAGACAGAGGCTGCTATGTCTTTGTTTTATAGTTTCCCTGAGCCCCACTGCTGGTTCCCTCAGTGTCGGAGTTTGCTGGGGAGGGCTCAGGGTTTGTTTGCAGCACAGGGTAATGGCGGTTTGGGAGAGGGCAAGGGGAAGCATCCAGGCTCCATGTTCACAGTTTCTGCCTAGCACTGGGGGCAGTGCGGTTCTTCACTGATGTTTGTCCTGAGGTTGCTTGTTACCCTGGATGCTGGCTCAGCTGTGAAATAGGACTGTGTCTCTGTTGGAGCACTCAGGGCTGGGGTGGGTGCACTCTGAAGCATAAGCCTGCTTCTGTGACAGGTGAGTGCCCAGCTGTGCCTGGTGTGTGCTGCAGTACAAGCCTAGCCCTCCGTCAGGAGTACAAGGAAGTTCAGGCAGCTGCATGCCACCAAGTAACCTCAGCCCTCTGTCAGGAGCGCACCAGAGCCAGGGGGATGGGCACCACTTTTTGTCGTCCCCTGGCAGGCCTTCCACTATCTGCTTCTCTGCCCTCCCAGGACCGGGCTGTGCTTCAGCCCATTTTCCCCAGCTCCCTCCTCAGTCCTTCTTCTGCCAGCCCTTTCCACAGTCCCTTCTCCACACTGTTACCCTCCCTTTCCTCCCATTTGCATCCCTTTCTCTGACCTTTAGGTATTTTCTTGTGGTAGTTGGGTCTCTCAGCTGAGGCTGTGTCACTTGGGGATTCCCTTGTCAGATTTTGGCTGTTCAGTTTGTAATTTCCAGGAGAGGTTTCAGGGACATCCTCTCATGCTGCCATCTTGATCCTTCCTCTCCCATGTTTTATTTAGATGTGTTTCTATTTTTGTTTTTGTTAGTTTTAGCTTTTACTTTTAGGTCTGTGCTCCATGTCAAGTTCATTCTTCTGTATGGTCTAAATAAAATGTGTGAGCTTCCTGTGGATACCATAACAAAGGTCCACAAACTGTGTGCTTAAAACAACAGTCATTTCTTCTATCCCAGTTCTGGAGGCCAGAAGTCTGAAATCAAGACGTTCGTAGGGCTATGCTCCCTTCAGAGGCTCTAGAGGAGGATCCTTCCTTGTCTCTTCCAGGTTCTGGTGGTGGCTGGCAATCCTTGGCATTCCTTGGCTTGTAGATGTGGCACTCCAGTTTCCATTGTCACATGGCATTCTCCCTGGGTATGTCTGTCTCCTCTCTTCTTAGAAGAACACCAGTCATTTTGGATGAGGGCTTACTCTCCTCCAGTATGCCCTCATCTTAACTAGATCACATCTGCAAAGACCCTGCCTCTACCTAAGGTCCCATTCACAGGTACTATGGCACAGAACATGGACATATCTTTCTAGGGGATCCAATTCAATCCATAACATCAGGCTTCAAGTTCACTTTTTCCCTTCTGATATCTGACTGCTCCAGCCCCATTTCTTAAACACCATAAATGTAAGGATTTATTTTTGGTCTCCTAATTCTGTGTCATCCACCTACATGCCTATCCTTGGGCCTATACCATATTGCTTTGATTACTGTGGATTCACAGCAAGTTTTCAAATCAGTTAATGTGATCCCTTCAATTCTGCTCTTATTTTTCAAAATTGTTTTTAATATTCTAGGTCTTATGCATTTCTATATAATTTGAGGGTCAGCTTGTCAATGTCTACAGAAAAGCATGCTGAGATTTTGGGGTAGGGATTGTATAGCATTCATAGATCACTTTGGGGAGAGTTGTCATTTGGAGGCAGAATTCTAAGATGGCCTAAAGGTTCTTCCACCTAATCCCCTCCCTTTGAGGCAGAGCAGAACCTCCGTGCATGAGAGGACATCACTCCCATGGTTAGGTTACTAACCAGCTGACTTTGAATTCATCAAAGGGGAAATTATCTAGGTGGGCCTGATCTATTCAGGAGAACTCTTAACCAAAACTGGGACCTTCCTGAAGGGAGAGATTGGAAGCATGAGTGGGGCTATGGAGGGGACTTGGTGGCAAGGAATCTCAGGTGGCCCTATAGGAGCAAAAACCAAGAGAGCTTGGGAGAGGACCTTGAACCTCAGATGAGAAGGCAGCCCAGCCAACCTCAACTGCAGCTTTGTGAGACCCTAAGCAGAGGACCCAGTTCCATCATGCCAAGACGTCTGACCTGCACAAAATGTCAGGTAATAAATGAGTGTTGTTTTTAAGCCACTGAGTTTTCGTTAATTTGTTACATGACAATAGAAACCTAACAGTCATCCTGGTAGTGTTGTCTGCCAATTCATGAACATGGACTCTCTGTCTATGTGGATCTTCTTTCATTGCATGATTCCATTTATGTGAAACTTCCAAAACATGCAAATCCATACAGACAGAAAGTAAATTAGTTTTCCAGGGGCTGGGGGAAGGGGAATGAGAACATGCCTAATGGGCATGGAGTCTCCTTCTGGAGTGATGAAAATATTCTGAAATTAGATAGAAGTGATGGTTGCACAACATTTTGAATGTACGAAATGCCACGAAAATGTACATTTTTAAATGGTGAATGGTTATTTTTATGTTATGTGAATTTTTCCTCAGTTGAAAAAAATTAAAAATAAAACCCGCACTGAGAGACCACATGTCCCATCTCAGGTTGCACATGTCCCCTGGTGGGGAGTGACAGCACCCTGTGGGTGAGGCTCAGGGGAGCCAGGACTCTCTCACCTGCTGGTGGAGCTGTGAAGTGGGACAGGTCCTAGGGAGAGGAATTTGCCAACATCTGGAAGATTAATTACATTATGCTGCTTAAAAAAAAGAATGTGGAGGCTCTGCATGCACAGATATGGAGAGACATACATGTTGGATATCTGGATGTACTAAGAGACAAATGCGAGTGCTTCTTTGTTGGGGGCCTTGTGGGAACTGGGCCCGGAGGGCTGGGCAGAAGTGAAGCATCGCCATGTCCACCCTTTTATGCTGATGTATAAGCCAGGTAAATTTCTGGCTCTGCAGAACAGTTCAAGGTAAATGAGAAAACATCAGCAGCAGCCCCCTTCCCTGCTCATCTACCTCTGTGACCTTTCCTCCCTGCTTCTCCTTCCCCTCCCTCCTTCCCTCTGTTCCAGTCCCACTCACCTCCAACCTGTCTGCCACTGTCTTCACCCTTGGAACATCCCCTGCCCTGTTTTGGAATGGCTGACTTGTCATTCTTGTCAGCTTCAATGTCACCACACCAGAAAGACCTCTTGATCTTGCTTGTTCATTTTTTTGTTTCCCTATTTGTTTATATCCACAAAAACCCACACACAGACACACACCCACACACACCCCTACACACACAGACACACACCCACACACACCCCTACACACACACACACACACACACACACACACACACACACCCATATATGAAGCTGGGAAAGCAAGGTAAAGTTGGCCTTCCTCTCTCCATTTTGTCCTAGGGACCTAGCTCACCTCTGACACACTGGTACCCAGAAATATTGGTGACCATTCACTGACCTCAGTGTCCTCATGTAGTTCCAGAATGTCAGATAGCAGCTCCCCAACTTCTCTTCACAGCTGCCCAACCTCTCCTTGGAGCTCCACATTCATATAAATCTAAGGTCCCGGAGGAGAGAGCCCTGGGGCTAGACAGTCTCCGGCTCCAGCCTGGGCTTGCCCTGACAATGCTCTTCCAGCTTAGCCACTGCAGTCAGTCCTTACTTCGGACAAGGGGCTCCCCCACCATGGTGCAGTCTTTTACATCTCTGCTGGCACAAGGAAGTAGGTCTCCTTCCCTGACAGTCCCCCTACCCTTTCAACCTTGACCCCAAAGGGCTCCCTCCTGCCCCAGCTCAACCTTCCAGGGACTTAGGGCTGCTCCCAGAAACAAGGTCCTTCCCTGTCAGGAGCCAAAATTGGGCCTCAAAGAGCTTGTTTTCCAGAAACTGCGAGGCGGAAGGTGGCTCCCTTGGAAAGCATCCACTATTGATTGGGTGAACTGGTTGAGAGGGGCTCCCATTCCTCGGGAAGCATGCTCTTCTGGTGGCTTCTCAAAGAAGGAAGAAGGGGGTTGGTGCAGAAGGCCAAACAATCCCCTCTCCAGGGTTCCCGGAGCCAAACAAAAGGTCCCATTGAGGTCCCCAGACTTGTCCATGACCCAGGGTCAGGCCTGGCCACCCTCTCCCTGTTGTGCCCCAAGGCAGTCTAGCCTCCTCTACCCTCCTCCAAGTGACCCCAGATGGCCCTATCCCAGACCCAGGGACTGGAAGCCCGAGAGCTCCTAACTGCCAGCCAGGCTTCCCCAGACCATGGGCTGAATGAGACACATGGAGGGAGGGCACAAGAGCCTCTGCACCCAGTAAAGTCCATGATTTGCCAGGGAGGTAAGGCCAGACACAGAACTGGGAAGCTCCCCACCAGCCAGGGGCTGTCCCCCGTCTACACTCTGCTTGGTCTCAGGCAAGAAGGGTAGGAGCGAGGAATGGCCGGCTTGACTTCTTCAGCCTCCTGGAGCCAGGCCTGCCTGCCTCAGCTTATGCAAGAACTGGGGAGCACCCACCCCAAGCCAGATTCCCACCCTGAGGCTGTGACAGTGACCAGCCCCAGGGCAGTCTGAGCAGGGCACCCACAGCAGCCGTCCCATGTGGGGTCTTGGGAGAGATGCCGAGAAGGCCCAGAGCAAGGAGGGCAAGGGTGGGTTTTCACAGCTGTGACAGTGATATAGGGTGGACAGGAGCCACTGAACAGCCCTGTCCTCTATGGAATGGGAAATTAGGAGACACAAGAGAAGCCCAAGGGTCTGGGAGGGAGGCCTGGAATGGAACTCCCCTCCCACCCATAGTAAAGAACCACAATGCCATGTAGGTGCCCTGGGGAGGGTGGGCTGGCTACAGAGACAGCCGGGCCTGCCTGGGCCCCATGGGTTGCAAATGCCCCATGTTCTCTCCATAGCCTCACAGTCCTACACAATTCCCTTCCACCCTCCTACCCGCATCAAGCACAGTTTCTCACTAGACACATAGACCACAAGTATTATATGATTCCATTTATGTGAAACTTTCAGAATAGGCAAATTCGCACACACAGAAAGCAGACTAAGGGGTGCCAGGGGCTGGGGGAGAGACTGCTAATGGGTACAAGGTCACCTTTGGAGGTGTTAGAAATATATTGGAACTAGATAGAGGTGACATGTGCACAATATTGTGAATGTACTAAATACCCCTGAATTGTACACTTTCAAATGGCCACAATGGTGAATTTCATTTTATGTGAATTCTATCTCAAAAATGTTTTTTAAAACAAAAAGTACAGGTGCTCTGACTCTGACAGGTGCATTTCTTTATTGTAAAAGAAGAAAAGCTGTAAATGCCAGTGTCAGGAGCAGGAATTGATCAGTCATGTCATGGGGCTGGGGAGGGGTGTATACTGGATGAGTGAGGAGACTGGAGGGAACCAGGAGAGTTGAGCTTCGCCTCTGCATTCACCGGATCTGGTGTGAGGACAAGGGACAAAGAGAAACTGAGCTGAGCAGAGCTGGGCTGGCCCATTGATTATGGTCCTCTAGCAGGACAGTGCAGCCCACCTCAACCAGGCTAGCTCCCACCCCCAACTTGAGTTAACCAGCCCAGCACCAGGGCCACCTCAGAAAAGCCTCCTCACCGTGTACTTGTCCCACTTCTTCTCGGGGTCATAGGGCTCCCAGCGGCTGGCAGGGAAAATGTGCTTGTTCTTCTCATACCAGCTCCTTAGCACCACCTTGCCGGCATGTGACTAAGGGAGGAAAACGGGCCAGGCCCCATGGCTCAGGGTTACCGGGGTGGGGGGGGGCTTGACTTCTCCACTTTTCCTTCCCTTCGCTGCTCCTCCCTCCCTGCACCCAGTGCCCCTGCATGACTGTACCTCATCCTTTTCCACAGTGGCATCACTGAGCAGTCGCACGTCATCATGAACGTCAAAATTAAAGAGTGGCCCTGCAAGGATGAAGAAATCAGCCAATCCTCAGGCTGCTGCTCTGATAGGTTGGGGGCAAGTTGCTGGGAAAGGGGAATGGCTGGGTTGGGCATACTCACCACTCTTCCCTCGCGCTTTGGTAACGATGAAATCGTAGAAGCTGTGGTGCTAGGTGCCCAGGGAAGAAAAGTCATGGCTGATGACCCATCTCAGCTTCTCCCACCCGTCTGCTCACCCGCAGGCTGGAGGCAGGCACAGCTACACACATTGTGAGCCCCAGCCCAAGCCAAAGACCCAGAGTAGAGCGAACCTGTCCCACAAAGCCCCCAGGCATGGCAAAGCCCACTGCCCCTCCCACTGCCACCCTGCCTGGGGTTGCAGGGAGAGAAGGGACTCACATGGGGTATAATTAGGTCCTCCTTGATGTACATGAGCTGTTCCACCCCCGCAGACCTAAGAGAAAGGCAGGAGGGTATGGATGAATGAGGAAACACCCAGTCAAGGAGATGGGTGCCGGAGCTGGGAGGCAGCCCCGAATGCTTTGAGGCAGTCTGCTAGGTTTGATAAGCCCAGCACTAGTACTTGCTGTCCTCTACCTCTGGGCTGAAGAGCTAAAGCCGACACTCCCACCTAAGCTGTGTATGGTGAGAGGAATGGAAAAAGGATCCTGATTCTGTTTTCAGGAGCAGAGTGCCAGCATGTCATCTTCCCATCCTTCCTACCCAAGCACCAGCAACCACTGCAGGCATGTCCAACCTGCAGCCCAGGATGGCTCTGAATGCAGCCCAACACAAACTCTAAAACATTATGAGATTTTTTTTTGTGACTTTTTACGGCTCATCAGGTATCGTTAGTGTTAGTGTATTTTATGTGTGGCCCAAGACAATTCTTCTTCCAATGTGTCCCAGGGAAGCCAAAAGATGGACACCGCTGACTCAGGGGTTCTGGTACCAGGGCTGGAATGGAAGCTCCACACGCACATGCGCACACGTACATGCATGCGTGCACACACCCTACCTGAGCTCACTGAAGTCTTTGCGCAGGATCTCAAGCGCCTTCTGTAGGAACTGCTGCATGGTGTTGCCTTTTTTCATCTGTGGATCAGGCCCGAGAGCCAGCATCCATGACACCAAGGGGTTGGGAGGGCAAGATGGAGAAGGGCTCTCAAAGAAGGCAGTGGCCTGGAGGCCCATGTCAGGGACTCCAGAGCCCTCAGTACCCCCACAGGTGGTTGGAGCCTCCTCCCTCCTCCCCCCAGGATCTCTAGGGGCCACCCACATGAAGGAGCCTGCAGGCTTCCAAAGTCAGGATGGAAGTTCCTTGTCACTAAGTCCCAGGAGCACTGGGAACAGCACTGCCCACCTTGACTGTCCGCCGGTGCCCAGAGCCATCCCAGTAACTGAAGGTGATTTCAATCTCCTCGCCTACAAACCAGAATTGCTACTTAGCCTTCAGAACCAAGTCCCTAACCCCCGCAAGCACCCTGGGGCTCACCCCCAGCCCCGGCCTCTCTTGGCCCTAGCGCCCCAGGCTGGGAAACACAGGTTCCACTGGCACGCGCTCACTCTTGATCTTCTCCTGCTTGGCTTCCCATTCTTGCCGCAGCTCTTCCCGCAGCCGATTCTCCTCCTCCTAGGAGAGAAAAACAGGTCCCAGGGTTGTTCAGGGGGCATGCAGGGCCCTGCTCCCTGCGCAACAGCTCTGCCAAGGTCAGGGCCAGGGCTGGGATCAAGTTGCCTTTACCTCGCGGTCTCGGTCAGGCAAAAAGCTTGTGTCCACATCTGGGTTCTTTCCCAATTTCCTCTTCTTTGTGGTGATCTCTGGAGCCAAAAGAAACACGGGAGTCACCTGCATGATGAGTCCTGCTCCTGGGCACCTTGGACCTTTGATGCTTACACCTCAGCTCAAATGCCACCTTCCTGGAGGCTTCCTGAACTGCCCTGGCTGGAACACACTGCCCTCTGCTCCCAGCCACAGGACCCTGAATTGTCCTTTCCACAATACCTGTGGAGACCTAAAAGGTGCACTTGCCAAGGGGCCTTCACCTTGGTCTCCACTGCCAGCAGCTGGACAGGAGACCAGGCACCATGTTTCTGCCCCATCAGCTGTGAGCTAGAATACCTCAGAAGACTTAAGGCATCAGTGCCAGTTCTGAAGGAACAAAGGCTCCTTTGCACTGGAGGGGTAGGGTATCTACAAAGGGGTGGGTGCTCGGGGGAAGGACCCCAGCCTGACCCCAGGCCTGTGCAGCCTCTCACACTGAAGGCCCCACACCCCTGACCAGGGACCACACACCTGGCTCTGACTCAATCTGCCACTGAAGGTGAGCCCCCGCCCCATCTGAGCTTGGCACATAATGCAGACTTGACTCTTTCTCCCTTGCCCCAGTGTGTGACGTTCAGACCACGAACACAGTGGGCAATCAAGGCTGGGTGGTGGATGTGCTTGTACGCTCTAGAGCCAGAAACCCAGGATAGAGCACTGCAGGCAGGGCCCCTCCCTGGTGCCCCAAACCTGCCCTCACCTTCCCTTTCCAGCTCCTCCTCATACAGGGCCATCTCCTCTTCCTCCTCGCCCGCCTCCTCTTCTTCCTCCAGGGTAAAGGACAGGCTGGAGATCTTCCGCTTGGCCTCCTTCTTGCGTTCCTTCTCTCGCAGCTTCTCCAGCTTCCTGCCAAGGTACAAATAGCCATCATGTACCACGTCCCCAACCTGAAGCCCCTTCCCTGACCCAGAGCTACCTGTGTCCTCAGGGCCCATGTGGTGCGGACCCTGAGCAGTCCTACTGCCCAGGGTTACTTCAAACTCATGGGCAGGGCTTTGATTATGACACAAGGATGTCCCCTTGAAGGTGCAGGCACAGCCTGACCTGACCCCAAGCACTAAGCTACATCTCAAGGGGCAAGGTGCTGGCAGGGATGAGAAGACCCACAGCTGCAGCTCCTTTGACTGTTCCTTCTTGGCCAGCTGCTTCTCCCGCTCCTTCACTAGTGCCTCTTGCTTGGCCTTCATGTCATTCAGGGTCACAAGTCCTACAAGGTGAGGACATATGGGGGTAAGGGTCAGTTGCCTGGAGCCAGGAAAGCAACAGGTCTCTGCAGCCAGGAGAGGGTGACATGTATGCTTTGCTCACCCACGGTGCTGGACTTGAGCTCCGCCTCCACAGCATCGTAGTGTGCAGAGAACTTCTTGTCAATGTTGGATTTCATTATGTTCTCCTATCAGGAGAGAGAGTAGCAGTGAGGGCCACACACCACCACACCATGGAAATGGGGACCCGGGCCTGGGTTCCAGTCCTAGATCTGCCCCTGGCCTCACTATGTGACCTTGGGAAAGACACATCCCCTTTCCTCAGTTGATAAAGGCGCCACAGGGCTGCAAGGGGTTCTTTTAGTGCTGAGGAAGCCAAATGGGGTCATTTCCCTGTGACCTCTGAACTGTTCTGGTCCCCAGTGGAGATCAGAGCTCACTCAGTAGCCTGGAGACTTAGGCTGTACCTGCATTTGAAGATTTTCATACCCAGCCTTAAACCAAAGCTCTGGAGACCCAAGCCAAGGGGTGACAGCAGAGAGTGAAGAGTGGCCAAGGGGCCTAGTCCCTCACTGAGCAGTGTTGCTTCCTCTGGGCTCCACATGAGGCTTTCTCACTCCAGCCCAGCCCATTCCATGTAGGTTCTTCCTCTAGTCAGTGGCCTCCAGAGGAGGTGGCCAGCAGAGATATGCACCTCTGGCTGGCCAGAGAGTCGGCACTGAGACCGCAGGGATGGGCTGAGCATGAACTGAGGCTGAGCAGAACCCAGCCTGGGGTGACTTCCTTAAGCCTGGGTTCCACAGTACCTAAGGTAGGAGCCTGCTCTCCCCTCCCGTCCTGAGTCCATGCTCTTCCAAAGGAAGAATCTCAAGCAAAGGCCCAAGTGAAGGGATCCTTCCTTCCTGATTGCCCACCGCCCACTCACGGAAGCCTTTTGTGAACTGCTAGCACCACTGACGCTCCTGCCTGCCTTTGTCGCAACGTAAAAGGTTCTGAAGTGAGCCTCAGGGGCCGGTGGATTGGTAGGAGTCTGCGGGAACTGCCCTTCCCTGTATCCACTGGCTCAGGGCAGAGACCTCACTCTCAGGGCTGAGGAGCCAGAGCCAGGATGCTCTGTACCCGCGAGGGGCGCCCCAATGTGACCAATGGAACCACTGACTGTGGCTCCCTCTAGTTGGAGGCTTGTCACAAGCTAGCTTGGCACAGCCTTCTGGGACCATTTTACAGATGAGCAGACTGTCGCTGTCGCTGGCTAGCTTATGCCCCTTGCTGGAGGTCAGCGAACAAGGGTCAGGCCCGAGCCAGCGGTCTACACCCGCCGCCCGGGGTCGCGCGAGGCCCCAGGGGACCGGGGCAGTAGGCGGCGCGCATGCTCCGAGGCGCCCAGGCCAGGCCCGGTCCGCACCTCGGCGATCCGCTGCTTCATCTGCTCCATCTGCTCGCGCTGCTTCTCCCGTTTCTTCATCAAGTGCATGGCGCGGCCC
Source organism: Lyroderma lyra (assembly GCA_004026885.1). NCBI lineage: Eukaryota > Metazoa > Chordata > Mammalia > Chiroptera > Megadermatidae > Lyroderma > Lyroderma lyra. The sequence goes on along the minus strand of PVJL010010263.1, from coordinate 36,533 downwards.
GCCTCGCTCGCGGCGCCCTTGTATTGAGCCATGGCGGCAGAAGCTGCTGCAGCAGCAGAGGCGGCGGCAACAGCGACAGGAGCTTGGCCGAGTCTCAGGGTTACAGGAACGCTGTCCGTCCCTGCAGTCAGCAGACGCTGGCGCGGTGACGTTGGCCACCAGGGAGCGCCCGACGCCCCGCCCTGTCACGTGTCCACCCGCTGCCCCGCCCCACCCCCGCCCCCACATCACGCCAGAGGCTGGCCTCGGGTCGCCTCGCTTGCGCCCCCAATCCCCTGACTCGCCTTGCTTCCCCGTCCATGCCTTAACGTTAACCCCAGTCCCTAGACTATGTCCCAGTCCTACATTCTCCTGTAGACCTTAAGACTGGACCGCAGGGCCCTCCACTTTCTTGATGTTGACCCAGTCTAAGGCCAGACCCCACCCCTTGCTGCTTCAGTATCTTAAGCCACCCTAGTTTCCTCTGCTTTTACCAGTTTGACCCTCACCCAAGACTGGGCCCCAGTCCCCCACTTCCCCAGACCAAGACCCAGGAAGCCGAGGCCCTGCCCAGTGCCCAGCTTTTGAGAAATAAAGCTAAAGATCTGGGCTCAGGTTTCAACACAGTTTTATTGGGAAGTTGTTTTCTGTGAAATACACTAGAGGTCGGGGAAGGGCACACATTCACTTTGCAAGATAAGGGTTTCCCATCACTAAGGGAAAGGAGTGGGGTGGGGCACACTGGGGTCTGGATCCATTTTCCCACCTCCTTCTGCTTTGCTCACATTTCTTCTCTCTCTCAGCAAGTACCAGAGGACACAAACACAAAAACAAAACAAAAACAAAAACAGCAAGCTCCACCTCCGACGGGGCCACACCCAAGCCCTCTCCCCTCCCAGGCTGCCCAGAGGGCCAGGGAAGCTGCTCCACAGCCCCAAGGCCTCATAAGCAGACTGCAAGGGAGGAGCACAGCACTCCCTTCTCAGGCGGGGTGACAGAAGTTAATAACTTAGAATAAATTAAGGGGGGGGGGAATGCAACTTTGTGCTGGGAGGGCCCCTTCTCTCCAACACGCAAGAGAGTTGGTGGGGGGAGGCAGGGGGCATCTCCAAAGGCCACTACAGTAGGGGGTAAGCAGTGGGGGCAAAGTCAGCTTTTCCTCCACAGTTTTCCCAAACAGAGCAGAAGAATTAAGGGTGGGGGGAAGAGACACACACAAGGAGAGGAACCCTCTTTTCCCAGGATAAGGAAGGGCCAAGAAAGAGGATGTTATCCAAACCCCCCATCTCCCAAACCATCACTAAGGTTAAGGATTTGGTCAGTGAATCAATGAGGCGGATGACAGGAATGTGGTGGGGGAAGCAGAGAATGCTGGAAACAGGGGTGCCCAGCCATGCCCATCTCCCCACCCCTGGAGGAGGACAGACATGGGTGGGGAAGAGGGCACCCAGGGCTGGGGGAGGTTCAGCAATCACTGGTCAGCTTCTCCAAATACATCGTTCTGTTTGCGCTTCATGTTTTCAAAGTCAAAGGCGGAACCTGCCATGCGCTTGTAGATGTCTTTGATGTCATTGCAGGTTGTCTCAAAGTGTGTGGTGGCATCATAGGAGCAGGAACAGAACACCTGAAAACAGCCAGAGCCGGGGCCCAGAGTCAGTTGGGCAGGGGCCCTGGGCAGGAAGCCAGGGGCCGGGGCCGGGACAGGCTGCTTACCTGGCTCTCAGAACCATCATCAATGGGCTCGTACAAGTCACTGATGGCCACAAACCTAAGGGGCAGATGGAGGAGAAGGAACAGGCCTCAAAACCAGCCTTGCCCTCCCTGATCCCTGTCCCCCACGCCCCCAGCTCCTTGGTTTCCTTCTTCCTCCAATGACTCTTACTTCTGGTCAATGGGCTCCAGCAGCTCCAGGGCCGGTTCCACCTCCTTTTCAGGCTCTGCGGTCTCTACTGTGGTGCTGGCGATGGCGATGTACTTGCCCTGAGCAGCCACGTTGTGTGCATAGGAGATCATGCACACGTAGATGTCTGCCCACAGAAAGGGCTCATTAACTCCGGCACACAAAGGGCTCCTAGGGGCTGGGCTCAATTCCAGTCTGCCAATCCCTCTCCAGCCCCACACAGCAGGCAGCATCTAAGATGCCACTCACATGAAAGGGAAGAGTCCAAGCCACCCAATCCCTAGGGCCCTAAGTCATGGAGACTATGACATGGGCCCCTATTGTTCCCTGGAGAGATCAGGCAGAGCTCCAACGATGATGGGAAGAGGCAAAGATAACACGCTAGAGAAAGTCACATGGGGCTTGGCCTACCTGACTTCCTGTTGACCTGGTTCTGGGGGATGATGATTTGGCAAGAGTTGGCATCGTTGGTATTCTTGATGGGGTGGCTGAGGATACAGATGATGCGGATAACCTGGCCAGCCTTCCGCACACGGTCTGGAATGTAGCTGGGGTCACAGATCAACTGCTTGCATCGGGCCACCTGTGAAAGCACCAGAAAGCCTTATCCCTATCTAATCACCACCCCACAAGGTAGTTGTAGGGATGGGCCCACAGCTAGGGCTGGCATTCTTCTGAGCTGTCACCACTGACTACCCCTCCTATAGCATACAACTTCATTCTGCACCTCAGGAAGGTATCCCCCGATATGCAGGGCTGGGCAACCTCCTCTGAAACACTGTGATCAGGAACTGACATAGCACATGGGCTTTGAAAGATCTCTCACCAACAGAAAGACTAAATAGACTTCTTTTAGAGTCCCAGTGCTGAGCCCAAGGCCTTCAGAGCTAAGTGACAGCAAACCCAGCAGAGCCAGAGAAGAGAGCCTCTAAGGAGAGGAACAAGCCCCACCCAGATCACCATGACTGCACTATGGTGAAGGCTTACCTCTCCCTCAGACTGCACACCCACCACCTTGCCGTTCTCCATAATGATGTCATCCACAGGTTTGTTTAGCATATATGTCCCCCCATAGATGGCACTCAATCTGTGGTGGGAAGAGTGATGGTGAAGTCCCCCACCCAGAAGAAATAAGGACCAGTACCAATGCACCCTCCTACCACCAGCACTGGGGTGCAGAGGACTGTCCCAGGCAGACAGAGCTCAGGAGACCCAGTGGTTCTTCCAGCTCTGTCACCCAAAATATCCTGCAAAGAGCTAGCATAAGGGTGGCATGAGGGCACAGCTCCTCATGGAAACAGTCTGGGCAACAAAATGGAAGGCTCTGAAAAAGCCCTGACTCAAGGTTCCAATGCTCCCAGCCCAGTCCTAGCGCTGCCTGACTCAGGCTGGAGCCCAGCAAGCCCCATCTGTGGTTGCCTGGCTCTTCAACTCTACACTTCAAAGCACTGCTGTAGCACTGCCGCTCACCCCACTACCCCACTCCACCTCACCTCCATCTCCCAAGGAAAGTGCAAAGTAAATGAAGATCACAATGGGAAAGTATAAAATGCTATAGAAATGCTCAAGGGGGACATTCCATTCTTGGCCTTAGACCTACTCAGTACTGCCAACTGAAAAAAGCCATGCCCTCACCTTGCAAAGCCTTGAGGCAACTCTCCAAGGCCATAGAGTGGGTATAAATATGGGCTCTTGCCATACCGGGCCAGGGACTCGCTGTACAACTTGATGCGGTTGATGGTCTCAAGACAGGGCTGGTCCAGGTAGCTGGGAGACAGGGTCAGGAGAAGAGGCTCCAACAGCAACACCCCTGGCTCACCCCCACCCAGGCACCAGGTCAGCATTCCCCCCATCTTCAATGGCCTGGGGAAGACTATGGGTTAAACACAGGGAAGGAATGGAAAGGCAACAGGTGAGTGTGTGAGTACAAGAGATGTGAAGTGTAGGCCAAGGGAGCAGCAGGCAAGAGTGGGGAGGGCAAGGGTGCAGGCTAGGCAAGGAACAGTTTGCCATGCCAGCTTCCCCTCTCACTCATCAGTGCGGTAGAGGGCCAGGGCGTGGCCAGTGAAGTCGATGACATCCTGGCCCAGGTCAAACTTCCGGTAGACTTCACGCATGCTGGTATTCTGAGGATCGACACCCTCGAAGGTCTTGGGGTCATTCTCATCAAAGTTTGCCACAAACACCAGGAACTTGCGGAAGCGCCGTTTCTCAAACATACCCATCAGGTCTGTGGAGACAATATAAGGAGAGCCTTTGCAACAGGCCATGAACCTCTCCTTCCCACTAGGCAGGCCAAGAAAGCAGGTGCCATAGCTCCCAGCTGAGTTCTCCTGCTAACCACAATGTGACCTTAGATTAACCCTTTTGCCTTTCTCAGTCTCAGGTTCCCCATGTACACAAAGAGGGGGTTGGGCTGAACAAATTCTTGAGGGCCCTCCAGGCTCTGACATTGGGGGACGTTTTACTGGTCAGGAGGAACCCCTGTCAAAGGCTGAAGTGTTTCAAGGAATCCCGTCCATATCCCCTCTGCGTGGGGACTTCCCTCCTGACAACCAGTGAGACCAGGGCAGCAAAGGAAAGACAGAGCAAAGGGGTTCTGGTACTGCATGGGGAATGTGACCTTGGGCAAGGGGCACCCTGCTCTGGATAGCTAACCCCACCCTCATGATTCTCTGGCTCAGGGGACCCACACTCACTGGAAGCCAAGGCTTCAGTCTCCGTAGATGGTACTTTGTAGATCTTGCCCCCCTTGTAGACAAAGCTGCCTTCTACCACCTTGAAATCCAGATAGCGTGTCACCTCTGTATACAGTAGCATCTTTACCAGTTGCCCTGCAGGGCAATCAGGGCATGAGAGGAAGGCAACAATTTCAGCATGGCTCACTCCAGAAGCTCTAGATGTTCTGGCTGCCCCTTTTATGGAACCCAATCCTTCTCTGGTCACCCCAATCACCCCTCCACAAATTCACTTCTCTCACCATTGGCCATGAGGAATTTGGGTATCAGGTCGACATTCCAGTCTCGGCCCCGGCCCATGGACTCAGGGGGCCCCTCCAGCAATTGAAACCGCTTATACAGCTGCAAGCAGGAATGAGAGAAAGAAAGCAACTCAAAGACTACCCCTCCCTCCCCCACTCCCCGGCCCAGAGAACCTGGGGAGCTGCTTTGACACCCTATGTGAAAGGTTAACAAGGGATGAGCCTGGGCCCAGGTGGCCTCACCTCCTCCAGGGGTGTGATGGAGGAACTCTCGCCCCCATAGTAGGGGTTCCGGTCCATGTGCAGCACTTTCTTCCCGTTGACAGACATGATGCCCGACAGGATGCATTCCTGGGGAAGGAGTGACATGTGCTGCACTCCCACCTGCCCACATTCCCAACCCAACACCGGAGAGAAAAACAAAGCAAGTGGACAGCTCCTTAACCCCGGGCTGGTTGCCTCCCCTAAAACTGGAGGCAATGGCTTCATCCGACCAGTCTCCTTTATAACCTTGTTAGGCAAAGGGGTAAAGAAGAAGAGAAATGATGAAGGCAAGAAGGGAGAGTATCCAGCAGATAACACATGGATGGTCTTCCAGCAACTACCATGCAAGAAAGTCATCTTTCTACATAGAGTCGCATGAAAAGACAGATGAGGCACAATGAGCTACAGAGGAGACCCAGCTGGACAGTGAAGGGCCCCTGGAAGGGAAGGGAAGCATGGTCCCCAAAACGCAGGCCCCACCCTGGGCTGATCGGTCCTCCAAGTTGCCTCTAACCCTGAGCCTTTCAGGCCCGGGGAGGGGCTTCTGCGCCCTGACTGACAGAAATGAGTCTCTCAGTGGAGCTGTCCAACAGGGTTTGAGGAAAGGGGGAAGATAAACACCTTCACCAGTTACTGTCATCAGCCCAAGGACAAAGGCTGCAGAAACTACTCAGCCTGAGGTCTCCAAGGGAAACCAGGGTGGGGTAGCGGGAATGTGGTCACTGCTCCCACTGCTGCTACTTCTGGAACATTCCCTGTGTCCCCAGGCCACATAAAAAGCTGGTGAGGCAGAATGAAAGCCCACCTTGGCGCAATGCCCCGACCCGAGGTCCCTGTACTTCATCCCCACCAGGATTAGCGCAAGATGGGAGGGGATGCTGGACCAGTATGGGGTGCAGGCGATGGGCGGGGGCCGGGGTAGAGGGCACTGGAGGGGTAACGGGCCGAGTGGAGGTGCGTTTTCCTGGGCCGAGGTGGGGAGGATGGAAGGGGCCGGTTGTCAGAGCCCAAGGGGAGTAAAGGGGACATAAAGGAAGGGGACTGCTACTTGGCGATGGGGCCACAGCAGTGGGTAGAAGCGAAGTCTCAAGGAGGGTGGGCACGGGGTTATTTTTTTGGGTACCCAAGCGCTGCGGATGGCAGTGATGGGAGGATGGGGCTGGGGGCGGCAGCACCGCGGGGAGGAGGGGGCAAGGCGGAGCCCGGGGCACCCGAGGCCGCACTTACGGTGAGGCCGGTACCCAGCACGATCACATCGTATTCCTCATCCATGGTCAGACCTCGGTGCCAGCGCCGTGGGCTCCTCCTCCTCCTTCACCACAGCCGCCGCCGCACTGGACCAAAGATGGCGGCGTGCCGGACGCCACCCGACCCCTCCGCCACGTCAAAGAGTCCCAGCCCCTCCCAGCGCCCCGCTGTGCCGGGCCAGAGCCACTACCTTCCAGGCTCGCCTCCCGAGAAGGCTTCCAAAGCCAGGGTCCCAGGACCAGCACAGCTCCGAGGACAAGGACGCTGGCCTAGAGCCCTGCGGGGAGTGGAGCGAGGCAGAGCGGGCGGGGCAGACTGTGGCCTGTGCTGCGACCAGTGGATCCGTGCGCGGGAGCAGTGCGAGCCCGCGCCTGCCCCACCCCTCGGGAAGCTCAGCGCGGCCCTGAGGACCAGGCGCGCGCCGCTGCTGCTGCCGCTGCGGCAGCTGGGGGTACCCTCCCCGCAGGATAAGAGGACAGCCATTGTCACGGCTGTCTCCCACAGGCTCTGACTGCCTCCGCCCTTTCTGCCTGCGGGCCGCAGACCCCTCCCTACACTAGCTGCTCAGGGGTCCAGCTTGCTAAAGACCCTCCACTTGTCCCCTAACTCCCTGGGAGAGGCAGTTTGCAGGACCCCTACAGGTCTTCCCACAGCCCCCTTGGCCTGACTAGGCTACAGCTACAACCGGGCACCTCTCCCGCAGCCTTCAGTGAAGCACATCCCTTGTGTCCAGTGCAGAAATGAATGACAAGAGGCCGAAGCATAGCGACCCGTCTTTATTTTATTGAGAAGGAAACCCACCAAGCACTCCAGGCACCTGCCAGGTGTTCCAGGTAGGAATGTGCCAGAAACCGAGTGAGCACAACCAGCCCACCTGCCATGGAAGTCCCTTCCTTCTCAAGCCACAGAAATAAACTCCAGTGTACTGCTTGTTGTTAGCACATCACCAAGAAATAATGCCAGCCAAGTGAACAGACAGTTAAATAGTACTTTATAACCCACCCACCCCCAATTCAGGGAACCTCCAGCTCCTGGCTGCTGCAGGGAGCCCCATAAAGTCTAAGGAAGGAGCACTGGCTACACAAAAGCACTATAAACAGCAAGGGGTGAAGATGGAGAGATGAGAATAAATAAGGAGAAAGGGGGAAGGGTCCCTAGAATTCACATCCCCTCACAATCACAGAGCCTGGGAAATTTGTCTACAATCTATGCAGAATATGTACACCTTGTTGGTAGAGATTGGGGGGGAGGGGCCAGCCCCAGGGAAGCCCCTCAGTGGGTTGAACAGGGAGCAAGACAAGGCAGAGGGGAACTGGGGATTCATGCTATGGAAGACAGGAAACCCTTCGGTGCAGCATGCCTTAAGGTGAGAAACAACTTGGACACCATTGCACCCTCGATCCCCCACGGGCAATGAATCACACAATCTGGGTCAAAGTGATAGTGGGGCCCTTGTGGTCGTCAAAGCGGTCCATAGTCTTGAGGCTGAGGATCATGTGCAGGCCATAGGTGAAGATGAAAAGCATGAACAGGGAAGTAAGCAGCCCCATCCAGATGCCCGGGGAGAAGAAGCCAGCACAGTCACTGGCGTAGGAGAACTGCTCGCCTGTCACATTGAAGGCCTGGATCTGTGGAACAGAAAGAACAATGTGGCCCCACACAGAGGGAGGCCCAGTAAGGGTTGGTGGTATTCCCAAGTTAGTGGTATTCCAAATCTCATGGGATGGGAACACTGTTGGGACAGGACTCTTAACTACATTCCTGAGCCAAAAAGATGCTGAGACTTCAGGCCTCTGCTCCCTCCCCTCTCTATCAGAAGGACCCTGCTACCTCAAGCTTGGGCTCCTCCCTGTTCCCTACCTGGAAGTCCTGAAGAGTCATCTGCCAGAGTGAGGGCTGTGTGCGAGGCACAAGAAGATTGCCATTCTGGCTCAGACTACTGACATACTCGCAGTGGAAGGAGTAGATGCTGGGCCCTGTGACCTGGGAGGCATTGAAGTAGACTACGGAACCATTGCTGTGGATTTCCAGGTGCTCCATGGTAAACCAGTGCCGGGCTGACACTGGGTAGAAGCGGTTCACCAAAATGAACCTGTGGGGGCCGCGGGGGTGTCAGGCAGCTGAGTAAGCCAGAGCCACACCAATCTGCCCACACCTCAACCCTGAGACTTACTTGAATGTCACTGTGGTACCAAAAAGTTGATCATAGGTCAGTGCAAGCCTGCAAGGCCAGAGTAAGAAGTGAGTTATCAGGCTCTGGAAGGCCCTTGAGCATCTTAGATCAAGTTGCTCAAGTCTGCTTCTACCCAAGTTACTCAGGTCCCCATAGCCACCTGAAGAGGCAGTGCCCCCACTTGACAGATGGGAAAACTGAGACCTTGTCATATTCTAGGTCAGAAACCAGCATCAGGTCCCCCATCTCCAGCTGAAGCCTCCTCCCTGTCTCCCCCAAGCCCACTGCCCCTCCTCCTTTCAGCTCCCCCTTGGGGTCACTGAGATGCCCAAGTTGGGCTTTGGGGGTGAGGGTAGTCTCTCTCACCACACACGTAGGGTATGGGAGCCCCAGAACTGGCTCAGACCTGGTATGGACCCTTGAGGTTACTCAGGGGGCAGGTGTCAGGTTCCCAAGTAACTGGGAAGTAACAACAACCAAGGTCTCAGCCAAGGACTAGAGGGCATGTGGAAGCAGAACTCTGAGCAATCCCCACTTCAAGAGTCCTCCACCAGCCTCGCCCCATGATACCACCAGTATCTCTGTAGGAACCATCCCCAACACATACACCCACCCCCAGTGGTAGGTACTCTGCCCTTACCTGGCAAAGGAGTCATTCCAGAAGGAGCCAGTCAGGTTGAGTTCCTGGATCCCAAAGGTGATGTGGGTGAGGTCCTCCCAATGGTCCCTATAGGCCACTGAGAAGTTCTGGGCCCAGAACAGGATCCTGGGAGCAGTGTCATTATAACTCACAGGAGGGTGGATCACAGGTGATGCTGGCTGTTTTTGCAGCAGCTGGCGACCTAGCTGCCCAGTCACCATGGCTACATCACGGGCCACCTGCAGAAACAGCCGACAAGCCTTCTCTCAACAGCCCTAGAACAGGCCACAAATTAAATGGCCTGCCCTCACTGTCCCCCCAGGCACCCTCTCTACCATCTGTAATCCTACTGGTCATATACAAAGGCTCTTCCTCCAGGAAGCTTTCCCTGGCTGGCTCCTTTGCAAGATTCCTAGTCCCTCCATTTTAGGAACACTTGGACTTATTGTCTTAGCATGCCAGTCCATAAGACTCAGGGCAAGATGGAAAGCCTGGAAGGATTAAACAGGAGTTTGCGGTTCATATTCATTCCCTGCTGACATCAGCCCAGGGGAGAATCTGGATCCCACTGAGGTGCTCCACTAGGAGCTACCCACCCTTCCAGGCCAACTCACCATTCAGCCTCTGCCCACACCTCCCAGAGCCCCTGCAGAAGGGCACATACCCTAGAAGGGCGGACCGCTGTAAGGGCCGCTGTGTAAGGGACATCTTCAGACTTGAGCGTGCTCAGCACCTGTCCAATGACCTCATCTGAGGGGCAATGGGGAGAGGAGAGAACAAGGTCACAGGAAGCCGTTTCTGGCAACACTGCCCCCCAGATGTTAGCAACCATCTGACCTTCATAAGCAGAAGCCAGCAGAGGCAAGGTTGTGCCTTCCATGTCCCACATCAGTGTCCTCTCTTGGTGGAGCTAAGTAAGATCACCTCGTTGAGGTGGGCACCACCAGATGTCTGTACTGTGAAGTCCCCCCACCCTTAGCAACTGACATGACCTCTGTGGTGGGACAGAGACCTTCAAAGAGCCAGCTCCCATCAACATTCACTAGTGTTTTCAGTTTTCATTGAGGATTCCTAATAGTTGCTGCTTCTCATCCTGTCCACCCCCAGCCTCCCCCAGGATACCTGTGGCCTCAGTTCACCAACTCCCTAAGGCCAGCCCTAAGTAAGGGGAATGAGAAAAAACAAAAATATAAGAAACTCCAAACCCATCCAAAGAAGGTTTCTGATGACCTTTCCATGGGGAATGGAAAAAGAAGAGAAGTCTTCAGAACTGTTTTTTGAAATGCTGCTGATCTATTAAACCCCAAACTATAGGATTCATGATGCCTTCGTGGAAACTGGCTCCACAGCCTCCCACACAGAGGACCCCTAGATGGCCCAAAACCTCTGCCAGGCAGGGCCCAGCTGGAGAGGGGCAAGGCTTGGGGACCAGCATTTCCCTGCTTAGCTCCCAGTTGCTCCAAGAAACAGGGGGGCTGTCCTGGGAGTGAGGAGGGGCTGAGAAGCTGTGAGCCAGCTCTCTGCGACCAAGGGCTAGATAAGAATAGGAAACACATACCCTCCCTCATCCCACTCACCATTGCCTGTGAGGACTTCCCTAGGTGCCATCAGACCCGAGCTATGGAAGACACAGAACGTCAGAGCCCCCATAATCCAAACAGCTCTTCATCATCCTGGGCCACATCCCCTCTGCCCCTCCAGCGTGTCTTCCACTCCATGCCACCATCCTTCCCCAGTAATTCCATTCACCTAGCACACTCTAGCTGGGGGCTATGGGAATCATGCTCACTGTTCCCTCCACACCTATTACTCACCTCATGGCCCGGCCTGGAATCTCTTCCCGCTCAACCCTTTATAGTCCTGATCATGTCCCTGTCACCTGCTGCATGACTGAGTCCTGGCTAAGCAAATTGGCTCTCCAACACCAGGGCCCATATCCGCCTTGTCTCTGGAGGCCTGACAAGCCCACTTCAGTGCAGCCACCGACTCCTAGTCACAGCTTGGCCATAGGCCCTTCCCACCTCTTCTGGCCATACAGTGTACCTTCTGGAAGAGCTCCAAGGTTCTGAACAGGAGGACTATCATCTTTGAGTTGTGCTACCAGAGCCCAGAGCCTTGTGTACCTGGTTGTGTACGGCAGGCGGATGAGCAGCAAGGCTGGGAGGCTGGCATTGAGCTTCAGCTCCCGCAGGGTGGCCAGGTCGACATGCAAGGGGCTGGCCCTGAGCTTCTCCTGAAGGTAAGTGGTCAGAGTGCTAACTGCATACCAGTCGACAGCAGGAAGCACCAGAGATGAGGGGGCCAGGTCCAGGGCATTCTGGGCACAGAGAAGTGGGGGATGAGTTAGAAAGGGACCAGAGGACCAAAGCCAGGTCCCCAAACCTCTCTGGTAGTCCTCCTCTGGCAAGCCCCACCCACACCCACACAGGAAGCTCATTCTGGGTCAGAAAGAAAACGTTCCCATACCCCTGGCCTAACACTCAGGCCTTTCTACTCCTACTGGTTCGTAAGGGGACAGTTCTTAATTGTGCTGGGGGAGGGGGTGCAGGACAGCCACCACGGCCCACAGCTGGGAAAGGACTCTTACCTCCAGGTTAGAAAAGGCGCTGTCCTGCTTGTTTCCAAACACACCACCGTATGCTGTGAAGTCCTCAATGCTCAGCTAGTAGGGAAGCGGGGAAGACGGCCTCAGAAGGTTGGGCCAGGACCAGGGCAGGGGGCAGACACCTTCCCTGTGCATATGCAGGGCCAGCAAAATCTCATTTAGTCAGATTTGGTCTAGTTGAAAAGAGCAAGCAAGGGTGCAAGTGCTAGTGTGGGGGTGGGGGTGGGTATGGAAGATTTTTCCTTTCCCACCTTCCCAGCAGGGTGAGGATGAGAAAACACGGAAGACAGTCATGTGGTTGGGAAGAAATCAGCAGGCAGCTGACTTGTGGTAAACTCAAGAGTAAGGATTAAGAGTCAGCTGCCTCCCTGCAGATAAGAGGAACTGGGTAGGGGAGAGGGAAGCTAAGGGGAAGGGATTGAGGGACAGTTAGGAGAATTTACTACATGCTCCCCACCAATGACATCAGAGAAAAAGAGAACCTGTATGCACCTACAGCAGTGTGAGCCACCTAAATCCAGTCTGGATGGGATCTTTTTTAAAGGAGGATGAGAAGTCCCCCTCCCCATTTTTGTGGAAAGGGAGAGAGGTGAAGATTTTGGAATGTGCTAGAGAAAGCACTGAAGTCTTCCGAGCTCTCTGGACCACAGTAACCCTGACAATCACCCCTTTTCCTCTGCCACCTAGGCATGTCCTTCAACTCCTGCCCCTGCACCACAGCTCCCAGCTTCCTCTGGCTTTTCCCAGTTAGGCCCAGAGGTGATCTTAATCAGCTTCCCTAACCATTCTGTTTAGTATACACACTTGCCCAGCCTCCTCTCCCTTATGGGCAGGAATCCTGACCTCCTGACCCTGTTTGGTGACCTGGGCTCTCTTTCTGAAAGCCCAGGAACCACTACTATCTCTTCATAGCACTCTCTGCTCAAAATAACCAAAGGCTTCCTACCACAATTAGAACTACAACCAACCTTTTTCTTCCTCATCTCCTGGCTACTGGCTGACCATCTCCCAGCCTTTTCTTTCACTCACTACATTCCAGCAATACCAGCTCTTCCATGGGCTCACCAAGAGCACTCCTTGCCCAGGGCCGACACCTGCTGTTCCCTCTGCCAGAGACACCCTTCCCCGCATAGCCACATGGCTCCATCCCTTCCTCCATTTAGGTCTTTGCTCAGCTATTGCCTCCTCAGTGCGACCTTACCTGATTACCCTTTTTTTTTTTTTTTTTTTTGTAGTATGTGGGTAGTTCCCTGGCTGGGAATTGAACCCAGGTCGCAACGCTGAAAGCGCCAGCGCTGAAGCCTTAACCCACTACACCACCAGGGAACTCCCCTGATTACCCTTATCTTAAATAGGGTTGCAAGCCACTCTGTCCCCCTAGCCTGCTTCTTTCTTCTCTAAACACTATAGTACTAACATTATATCCTATATGAAGTTAGTATTTACTTGTCATCCTCATGAGAATATCAGCTTCCTCAGGGTAGGGGCTGGGGTTATTCTGCTCACTTCACTGTTAATGTCCCAACATTTCATAACTGGTACATAGTAGGCAGTTCATATTTGGTAAATAAATGAATTCCATAAGACAGGGGGATTCCAGCTAGATGTTTTATGTGGATTTTTAAAACTGCCCCTCACAGTCCTCTGATATAGGCAGTATCTTCATTTCACAGATGCAGAAATTGGCATTTGCTGATTATTTCACACATCCAAAAGCTGGTTAAGTAGTGGAACTAGAATTGAGCTCTAGTCAGACTAGATTATTTCATTATTTATCACCTCCTGGAAAGACTACAGGCCCACATGACCACCACAACCTGCCCACAGAGTTATATAGTAACACCACAATGGGAACGAGTCATACAGGCCACCAATAAGGAAGGGACAAGCAGAGGCTCAATAATTTCCCAAACACCAATCATACACTGCTCTAGAATCATCTCATGGTCTACACACCTGCTTTGGGGGCAAAGAGACCTGGATGGGAGGGACAACAGTGTGTCAGTTATAAGCACAAACTGGTGATGGGGTGTGTCTGATGGATTCAGACTGGAACCGATTGTGGTGTGCACAAACCAGCCAATCATTGCACCTATACAAGCCTTTCCTTGGCAGTAAAACCAAGATAATGACATCAGCTTAGCACAGTGTATTCAAAGCACTCAATGAGTGATCATTTTTCGAGTACTTCTATTATGCTTATTACAAGTTAGAATCACAACTCTGCCACCCATTAGCTGTGTGATCTTGGGCAAGACACTTCCCCTCCTTGGGCATCAGTCTTCTCATCTGTAAACAGGGTCGATAATCCCCAACCATGTGGTGTAGATCAGGTTAAGTGCTTGGTACTCAGTAGGCATTTGGCCTCTGACCCCTTGCTTCCCCCAGTCAAGTTGGTGCCATTTCCAGGCCCTCACCATTCCCATTGAATCTCCTCCTACAAACCAAGAGAGGAGCCACACCTCCCTGCAGTTGACAGATCACTGAAGTTTCCCTTGAGGAATGGGCCTCAGTGTCCTGCGGGGAGGAGGCCTGCCTGCCACCTAATGATGGAGAGAGAGGGCTGGGGCAGGCTACCTTGTCCTGCAGGAATAGCAGCACATTGCGGGGGCCCAGCTCCAGGGCGGGGTCTAAGTAAGTAGAGAGCTGCATGTCGCTGGTGATGTGGCCCTCGTGGGTGTCGACCGCAGGAGTCCACAAGTCCCTGCCAGGGGACAGAAGAGGTGCTGTCAAGCGAGGGCACATGGCTTGAGATCCAAAATCCATAGGCTCCCAGCTTGATGCGTGGGGCCCGAGCTCTGATTCAACCCATTAACTACGGGCCACCGAGCAGAGAGTCCTCTCTGGGCCTCGCCACTACTCGCCGAGGACAACCCTGGAGTAGGGCGAGGGCACCTCTGACACCGCGGCGCGCAGCACAGCCCGCCCCAGCCCTCCCAGCTCACCGGTCACTCGACCATAGCACCAGCGGGACCTGCTGCTCCGCCGCCGCTGGCACCAGCGACAGTAACAGCAGCAGCCACCGAATCTGCCAGAGAGCTGGAGCTCGCCGCGTCCTCGCCCGCACGGGAGACACTGCCGTGGCCGCCATCATAGCTCCAGCCTCCACTGTCTCGGCTACCGCTGCCGCCGCAGATCAGGTGACCCTCGTCCCCGCCCAAGCTCCGTCCCACGCCACCATTGGCCAAGGTGCAGGCCCACTGGCTATGGCTGCAAATGATTGGACGAATTGTATGCCACTCACAGCTTTTTAATGATTGGCTGTATGTCTCTCCAAGCGCGCATGCTCCATGTAGAAAAGGGGATGGGGTCGAGTTCAGTCTCTTTCACCGCCAGCCATGGGCGCCACGGCTCCTACAGGACCGGAGAGGCGGGGCGGGGCCAATGGGGGGGCCAGTAGCGGATCAGGGCGGGCTTTGCTCCACAGGTCCTTATACTCACGGCTTCACCCCTATTTTAATCTTCTTTCTGCTTAAAATTGCAAGAACGGTTACTCTTTCCTGCAGATGGACCCTCTGTGGGGAGAGAAGGGACCCAGGATAGCGTCTGGAGGAACACCAGCACGTACAAGGGGCAGGGAGGAGGAGGTCCAGAGGAAAGATCGGAGGAGGGGGAAAACCCAGGGAGAGTCTTGGTTTCAAGGACACCATGATTAACAGTATCACTGTCAGCTGCTGTCAAGAAGCAGGTAAGATGAGGACAGAAAACTGTTCCTTGGACTTAACAGTTAAAGACTTTGGCAAGAGCTATGGCATTGTGAGAAAATAGAGACGCGGTGTAGGATTGTCCTTTCTCCAAGTTTACCTTAAAGAGAGGAAAGAGAGTGACTGCTAGAGTCAGAAGATAGGAAACACCGTCCCAAATGAATTGGGACTTTCCTTTTTTTCTGTGCCATTTTTTGATTTCTCAGATTGGTGACCGGTGCAAACAAACAAACATTAACTATAGCAAAATATTGAATTCTCATTACAGATGTGTACACTGTTTAGGAGGAAATGAACTGATGTCTGCAACTTAGTTTGAAATGCATCAAAAATAAAATGGAGAGAAGTGTTGGTACAGAGATAGGTTTGTGATAAAGCAATGATGGTAAAATGTTAATGGCAGAATCCAGAGGGTGGGTATATTGGTGTTCACTGTAAACTTTTTTTTTTTTTTTACCTTGCTATATATGTACTGGGTTGAATGGTAAAATTCATGTCCATTTAGAACTTTTAAATGTGGCCTAATTCGAAAATAGAATCTTCGCAGATGTAATCAAGATAAGGTCATGCTGGATTAGGGTGGTGTCCTTATAAGAAAAGAGAAATTTAGACCCAGACACAAACACAGACACACAGGGAAAACGGCCACTTGAGGATGAAGAAAGAATAGAGTGAAGCAGCTGCAAACCAAGGAACTCCTCAAGCCACACCATAAACTGGAAGAAGCAAGGAAGGATTCCTCCCCAGAGCTTTCAGAGGAAGGCATAGCCCTGTAACACCTTGATTTTGGACTTTTGGCATCTAGAACTGGGAGAGAATAAATTTCTCTTGTTTTTTTGTTTATTTGTTTTTGTATGTGGGTAGCTCCCTGGCTGGGAATCGAACCCAGGCCACAGTACTGACAGCGCCAGCGCCGAAGCCTTAAGCCACTACACCACCAGGGAACTCCCAATTTCTCTTGTTTTAAGCTTCCCAGTTTGTGGTGATTTGTTAACAGCAGCCCTAGGAAACTAATATAGTATATGTTTGACGTTTGTGATAATAAAAATACATAGAGAAGAAAATTTAATAATGCCCATTGTTGGCAAGGATGTTGGGAAGTAGAGTCTCACCTACACACTGGTAAAAGTATTGGTAGAACCATTTTGGAGGATAATTTAGCAGCATCTAACAAAGTGTAAAATGTGTGTGACTTTTAACCAAACAATTTCCCTCTTAGGGTTCCGTTCCACACAAATACTCAGCTGAGCACAAGATGCATATACAAAGAAGTCCATTTTGGCACCATTTGTAGTTGCAAAAAGTTGAACATTCATGACTGGACACTGTCCAGTCACTGCTGCTTCCACCCCTGACTCTCGACCGCCAGGATGTTTGTGACTTGAACCAGAGGCTGCTGAAGAAAACCACCACCCCCAGGGCCATGCCTCTCATGGGCAGAATTCAATCTGCATGCAGATCTCTCGAGGCAATGTAGGAAGGCACATCAGGAAGAGGGTCTAGATGCTGGGGGCCACCACATACACAATGACTCCCTCTCAGCCCTGTGTAGCTGACAGCCCATTGATCCACCTCCACTTGTCAGAGAAACTGCTTGTGAGATTTTAGTCATCGTTATCACAGTGTGGCTTGGATTAGGACAGTGGCAGCTAAGCTAGAGAGAGGAGGTAGGCCTCACAGGACATGACTGAGGAAGACGGTGGCTGAAGGTCGCTCTTGGGTGTCTCTGAGTTGAGGACTGGGAGATTAGGTCAGTTGGGGACACATAAGTTTGTGGTGTTTGTGGGGCCTTGTGACATTGTGATTTATAAGGTATTTGGTCTTCATCCACAGTTCCTGGCTCACAGCTCTCAAAACCCTTGGAATTTCCTAAGTGTTGAGAGTGACCTAGGGGGCTGGTTGCCAGTGGAGCCAACGATGTGATTAGAGGGCTGGAACTTTCAGTCCCACCCCCTGACCTCAGGGAGAGAAGAGGGGCTGGAGGTTGAGTTCAGTTGCCAATGGCCATTGATTTAGTCAATCATGACTATATAACAAAGCTCCATAAAAACTCTAGAGGACAGCTAATAAATCAGTAATCTAGTAAGTAACATGTCTCTCAGAGTTCTGTGAGTCATTCTTGCAAATTAATTGAACCCAAGGAGGGGGTCATTGGAACCACCAGTCTATAGCCAGGCAATCAGAAGCCCAGGTGAGAACCTAAGTTTGGGACTGGCATCTGAAGTGGATGGCAATCTTGTGGGACTGAGCCCTCAACCTGTGGATCTGATGCTGATAGGGTAGCTAGAAAAATAGTAATGAGCAGAACGAGGGAATCAGCCCAATTAGGAGGCCCCTTTGCAGCTACTCCAATTTATCAAAACTATATCATCGAAAAGAAAAATGTCAGAGAAGTGGGGAGGCATCCCACTTATCAAGATATACATCCTCCTTTTCAGGACCATGCAACTATAGCTCTGTTTAGTGAACTCCTCAAATAAATAATGGGAAACAACCGTGGAAACTAGAAGGGAGGATGAGGCATATAGCAGAAAGGACACTGGAGAGGGAGAGAGACAGTTCTGCCCACAGAAATAAAAACTTTCACACAGTGTAAGGAGAGGCTGCTTCTCTCTCTTGGGTCAGTCCTCTCCACATCTCAGAGTGTACTTGCTTTACTAATAAACTTCTAACTGTCCAATTCTTGCACAAACCCTGCCTCTTCATTGAATTCTTTCCTTCAAAAAAACAAGAACCGAGGAAAATCGCCATTTCCGGCAACAATTCTCTTTTTGGGTGGATAGTGTCACAATTGAATTGACTCCTTGGACACCCTGCTAGTGGCCAAGAATTGCTTGTTGGTGTGGGGAAGCCTCCCTACACATGTTGAAATGTGGTGCAGGAATTCCATTCAGGTCCCCGAGTTGCAATGTCTAGGCCAGCTGAGGGGAGAGGTATGCTCTGGAGCTTACTATAGCCCCAGAAGCCCAGGAGGGGGTTGAAGTCCTTGCTGCATGATCTGATCTAGCTGTGGTGAGCAGAGCAGACTAAAGGAGATAAAATTGGCTGTAGGAGACTGTTACCATCTCTGGGAAAGAGATGTCAGGATGTTGGCCAAGGCAATGAAGGAGCAGAGAGAGAGGGCCAAAGAGACTGCAGAGGTCAGTGCCTCAGTGTTGGGCTGGGACTGAGGTTTGACCAGGTGGCAAGTGTAGAGGCAGGTCAGGAGCAGAGGCCCTGGGAGCATTTGAAGTGAGAAGTCAGAGTAGGGGCAGCCAGTGCGTGGGGAAAGAAGAGACCAGTCCACTGCGTGCTCATGTCCTTCCCCCGGCTTGCTCTTGCTCATGTCCCTGAGGCTCAGTTGCATTCCCTCAGTCAGTCACCAAAGTCCTGTAGAGCCTGCCTGGGCCAGTGCCCAGTAGGAACTGGTGGGAAAAGAAACAAGGACAGCAAATAGGACATCACAATGCAGGCAGGCGGAGTCCTCCAGGCCCAGGACAGACCTGGCAAGGGACACATCTGGGGAGGAAAGTTCTATAATCATGCCGTAGGAGTAGAAGCTGTCGAGGGAAGGGACAGAGGCCCTGTGGACCGGGAAAGTGATGACACAGTGACAAGAGGAGCTGATGGCCACGGGCAAACCTAGAAACACAAATGACACCATTTAAATATGCTTTCAAGGCAGACTTTCTGTCAAGTGTGATCTTGCTGGCCAGAGGTCTTTCACTGAAATGCCAAGGGGATAAACTTGCCTGTGGCTGCTTTTATTTTTCCCTGAGTTGTGGTGGTCCCTGCAGTGGTGACCCTCGATGGTTCCTGAAGCACTTGCTATGGGGTTAGGATTAAGTCAGACTCAGATCCCAGCCCCCAAGTTCACAGTCTGATCTAGCAGGTCCTGACACAGGGTTATGGATATTCAAAAGAGGGAGAAGACACTGGGCTGGGAGGGAAACCCAGAAAGAGGTACCTACCTGAGGCTGCTTTGACCACAAGGTGACATTTAAACTGAGTCATTCACTAAATGATGACAGCATCTATGTGCAAGCACCTTCCTGCCTCTCCCTGGAAGTAATTGCTAGCCTAAATTGGGTCTGTATCATTCACTCTATTTTTCAAAGTAGGTTGGCCCCTTATGTATGTACCCCCTAACAATCTAACGCTCAGTCTGCATGTACTTGAGCTTGAGAAAATGGCATTGTACTGTCCTGCTCATAGTCCTGTGCAGGGGAGACTGGTAGCATTGTACCATCACTGCATAATCCAGTGCGTGTGCCTTCCACAACCATCGGTGGACACGGGGTGAGGCCCTTTGTGACCTACTAATGCAAGATGTCTCGGGTGCCATGGTAGATGGCATCTTGTTCACAATTATTCAGTCTCTCCCTTCCATTTAAAAGCAATCCTCCTTGCTCATTGACAGGCAGCAGACTCTAAGTCCAAGTTTCAAGGACACCCCACCGTGGGATTCTTCCAACACTGGGGACACTGGAACATTGGTGCCAAACCCCCTGAACTCCACACCGTGCTTACTGTGAGAACAAGATAAAGGGCCAGAAAGGGGGCCACCATTTCACTCTTGCATTCCACATTGCTCCTTGTGTGTTCCCCCAAGCAGGGTGGAATTCACACTCAGCGCCTACTCACCCTGACGTCCTCACAGCCCTTCCCAGGCTTGCCTTCCCCATACACCCCCCATGCCCTCAAACACTGGCCAGACCGACACACTAAACAAAAAAAGAAAAGTGCAGAAGACAAAGATGTGCAGTGCAATGATTTATCAAAGCAAACACTCCCTTAGCATCATCCAGATCGAGAACTCAAACATCATGCACCCTAAAAGCCCCACCCGCTCCCCTCACATCACTTCCCTCTCCCTCCCACCAAAGTGACCATGAACTTCACTTCAGTTTTTATAATTTTACTAATTGTCTCAGTCTGTTTGGGCTGCTCTCTCTCTCTTTTTTTTTTTTAAATGTGGGTAGCTCCCTGACTGGAAATTGAACCCAGGCCACAGGGTTGACAGCGCCAGCGCCGAAGCCTTAAGCCACTACACCGCCAGGGAACTCCCATGGGCTGCTATATCAATACCACAGACTGAGTGGCTCATCAAGAGCAGAAATGTATTGCTTACAGTTCAGGAGCCTTGAAGTCCAAGAGCAGGGTGCCTTCAGGGTGGGGTGAGGATCCTCTTCCAGGCTACAGACTTCTCATCATATCCTCACTTGGCAGAAGGGGTGAGAGGAGTCTCTGGAGTCACTCTGTCATCGTGAGGGTTCCACCCTAACTACCTAAGCACCTTGCATAAACCCCACTTCCTAATACCATTAGGGCATTCGGTTTCAGTGTATGAACTTGAGGTGGGGACTCAAACATTCAGACCATACTACCAGTTAAGCGTGCATCCCTAAATATGATGGTTTTGTTTTGTCTATCCTGAGACTTTATATAAATGAAATTCTTCATTATTAGGTTTTGCATTTAAATTCTCTCCTCAATGGGGGTTCCCTGGTGGCGTAGTGGCTAGGCTTCCATGCTCTCAACGCCATGGCCTGGGTTCAATTCCCAGCCAGGGAGCTACCCCCCCAACAAAAAAAAAAAAAAAGAAAAGAAATTCTCTCCTCAAGATTGGAAGGTTAATATGAGTCATTGTATAATAGCGCCATCGGTGCCTAGCATCCCCCTGCTCCCGATAATATTCTGCCAGTCATTTGAGTGGCTTCCCATTTTGGCTAGTATGGCTAATGGTGCTGCCAACTATTATGTGTCTGTCTTGGGGTGCATCTATATGTGCATTTCAGTGGGTATATACCTAGGTGGGAAATTGCTGGGTCATAGGGTGTACGTACTGGGTTGAAGAGTGTCCCCCGCAAATTCATGTCCATATGGAACCTCAGAGTGTGACTTTCTTCAGAAATAGAGTATTTTCAAATATAATTAGTTAAGATGAGGTCATACCGGATTAGTTAGAGCAAGCTTTAATCCAATGACTGATGTCTTTGTAAGAAGAAAAAAAAAGACACAGAGACAGAGAGGAGAGTGCTATATGAAAATGGAAGCAGAGATTGGAGTGATGCATCTACAAGCCAAGAAACCAGAGGACTGCTGGCCACCGTCAGAAGCTAGCAGAGGGGCACAGAACAAATTCTGAGCCCTCACAAGGAACCAACCATGTCTATACCTTGATCTCTGACCTCTGGCCTCCAGAACTGGGGAAGAGTAAATTTGTTGTTTTAAACTCCCCAATTTATGGTGCTTTGTTACTGCAGCTACAGGAATTCATACAGTATATACATTTAGCTCTGCCATTTGTGTTTCTTCTTCTGTGAAATGCCTGCTTGCATCCATCTTCCCACTTTTCTATTGGAGTGTTTATCTTTTTCTTATTCATTTATAGTTCTTTATATATTCTGGGTATGTGTGCTGCATTGGTTATGGTTATATGTATTACAAATCTTTTCACTCTCTCAATGATGTCTTCTGATGAACAGAATCCTCATTTTTTGGAGGGGGGGTAGCTCCCTGGCTGGGAATCGAACCCAGGCCGCAGTGTTGACAGCGCTGAAGCCTTAGCTACTACACCACCAGGGAACTTCACCAATTTTTTTTTTCTTTATGGTTAACGTTTTTCATATCCTGTTTAAGAAATCTTTCCCTGCCCCCAAGTTTATGGAAATATTCTCCAACCTTATCTTCTTTTTCTTCTTTTATCTTGTTTTTCAGACTTTTATGTATGGTATGAGGTAGGGATCAAGTTTCTTTTCTTTCCATGGAGATCTGCATTTGTCCCAGTACCATTATTGAGATGAACATTCTTTGCCTACTGTTTTGAAATACTGCTTTTGCTGTATAAGTGTCCATATAGCTGTGGGTCACTTTTTGGGCTATTCCATTCCACTGGTTAATTTGTCCGTCCAGTACCAATCTGTCTTAATTACTATAACTTCATCATAAACCTTGATACCTGGTAAGGCAAATTCTCCCCTTCTTCTTTTTTCAAGAGGCTCTTCTTGGACTATTATGCTTCCATATAACTTTCAGAACCAACCTGTTAGAGTGATCAGATTATTTTAAAGAGCCTAATTAGGTTATTTTAAATTGTGATAAAGCCTGCATAATAAAATTTACCATTTTAACCATTTTAAGTGTACAGTTCAGTGGCATTAAGCACATTCACACTGTTGTGCAACTATCACCATCACCCATCTTTACAATACTGTTACCATCACAACACTACAACTCTGTCCCCAGTGAACACTAATTCTCCATTCCTCCCCCACTCCCAGCCCCCGGAACCCATTATCCTATTTTCTGTCTCTATGAATTTGACACCTCTAGGGACTTCATACAAGTGGAATCATACAATATGTGGCCTTTTGTGTCTGGTTTACTTCACTTAGCATAATATATTCAAAATTTATCCATTTTGCAGCACATGTCAGAATGTCTTTCCTTTTCATGGCCAAGTAATATTCCACTGTAAGATTACATTTTCTTTATCTGTTGATGGCCACTTGAGTTGTTTTTTTTTTTTTTAATTTATTTTTATTTTTATATATGTGGGTAAGTTCCCTGGCTGGGAAGCGAACCCAGGCCACAGCATTTACAGCACCAAAGCCTTAGCCACTACACCACCAGGGAACTCCCTTGAGTTGTTTCTACTTCTTGTCTACTGTGAGTAATGCTGCTGTGAACACTGGTGTGCAAATATCTGTTTGAATGCTGATTAGGTTTTGATTGGAATAATCAAATCTGTAGATCAATTCTGGAGAACTAACATCTTTACTATATCAAGTCTTTCTGTTCCATGACTGTGGGATCTGTCTCCATTCACTTGGGTCTTCTTTAATGTTTTTCAATAAAGTGTTATGATTTTCCTTATATACCTATTTCACACCTTTTGTTAGATTGATTTGTAGATACCTTGTAGCTTTTGTAAATGGTGTCATTTTAAATTATATTTTGTAATTATTTGTTGCTGGTGTATGTATAGAAATGCAGTTGATTTTCACACATGTTGATCTTGTTGCTGGGATACTGTCTAAACCTTATTTCCAAAAATTTGTCTATAAAGTAATTTGGATTTTATATATAGACAATCCTATCATCAGCAAATAATGAGAGTTTTGTTTCTTTCTTTATGATCATTATACCTTTGAGTTCCTTTCCTTGACTTACTGCTGTGGTACTACTAATAGATTTTGGAGGGAATGTTCCCAAAGCTTCAACATCAAAAATAATATTTACTCTAGGCTTTTTGTAGATAATCTCCATCAGGTTAAGAAAAGTTTCTTTGTGGATAGGCCCTATCAGATTAAGAAAGTTGGGGAGTTCCCTGATGGTGTAGTGGCTTAAGGCTTCAGCACTGGCGCTGTCAGCGCTGCGGCCGGGGTTCGATTCCCAGCCAGGGAGCTACCCACATACTAAAAAGCAAAAAAAAAAAAAAAAAAAAAAAAAAAAAAAAAAAAAAAAAAAAAAAAA
>PVJL010010263.1:0-12483 GCA_004026885.1 Lyroderma lyra | reverse complement strand
GCTGTGAACCTACAACAGCTCTAAAAAAGTCTATTTAAAAAACTCCATCAGGGAGTTCCCTGATGGTGTAGTGGCTTAAGGTTTCCGCGCTGGTGCTGTCAGCACTGCGGCCTGGGTTCGATTCCCACTCAGGGAGCTACCCACATACCAAAAAGCAAAAAAAAAAAAAAAAAAAAAAAAAAAAAAAAAAAAAAAAAAAAAAAAAAAAAAAAAAAAAAAAAAAAAAAAAAAAAAAAAAAAAAAAAAAAAAAATAAAAATAAAAAAAATAAAAAAACTCCATCAAATTGCAAGAGCATTTATATAATACAATATAATTTATGTAGTTTTAAAAAGTTTATATAATATTTATGGAGATGTGTATGTAATAAAAACATAAGAACATGAAAAATTGGAACATTTGTCATAGGGTATAAAATAAGAACTTTTCATGAAATTAGCTTTGTTTAAATTGACATGAAACATATACATGAAAATGGGATGTTACATTTGGACCTGTAAATGCAAACTGGCAAACAGTCTGGTTTTACCTATATTTATTTAAAGTTGGGTTTTTTTGTTGTTGTTGTTTAATCCAAGTGACTTTTTTCCTTTCTGGTCAATTATAAAAAAATCCTTAATTTTAAAATACTTAGACTCACATGCAGTTGCATGTCCTGATTATCTTTGAATCTTCTCAGTGGCTCATTTTTGTGATTCTATCTTTTCTCTTTCCAGATTTTTATTATAGTATTTTCCAGAGTTCCCTGGTGGTGCAGTGGCTAAGGCTTCAGCGCTGTCAATGCTGCGGCCTGGGTTCGATTCCCCGCCAGGGAGCTACCCACATAAAAAACAAACAAACAAATAAATAAATAATATAGTACTTTCCATATCCTGCCTGACCCTTGTCAATTTTGTAAGTCCCCAAGGGTTTCAACCTGTTTTTGTTTCTGCTGGTATTAAGCACAGTGCTTCATTTCCTTGTATGTTTGGTGATTTTTGTGAGGTCTTTTTGCTTAAACTTCATCTATGGATAAACTCGAGGTCTAAGCTGAGCTTGCTTTTCTCTACAAAGGACTCGCTTTCCACTTCTTCCAGGAGTGCCACCACCCTGGATTCACTTTTGTTCCCACCCAGGGTCCCAAGCTCAATCTAGGTGTTCCCCTTCCCACCACCCACCATAGCACATGTTGCTCATGGAGGCTCTGGAGGTTCCCTGAGCCCCTCAGAGACCTCCTACCTCCTGGGAACCAGTCAGGGCACAGTTAAACTGCTATTTGCTTCTCCCTACTTTGCTAGCTTTAGGTTTTGAAACAAGTCTATTTATTAGCCTTGCTCTGCCTCCTTTACAAAAGATTAATTCCTACTTTTGCAAGGTTATTACAGGGATTACAGACAATGACTTAAGTCAATGGTTGGTGCACACTGAGAGCTTGACACCCATCTGCTCAAGTGCCCTTCCAGGAGCCCACTGCGCTAAGGGTCCAGTGTCCCAGCCCAGCCAGTCACTTCCCAGTCCCAACTTTACAGAGGCCAGAGGTAAAACAACACAACACAGATGCTTTATTGTTTACAAAACATGGAAATCCAGCCCCAGGGGACTCAGGTGATATCAAGAGAAGTTTTTAAGAGCCAGCCTGGGGCGAACGGCCAGATCTTAGGCTCTTAAATGCAGGCTCTCTACCACTGGGCTCCACTTTAGGCAAAGGGCTGCTATTCTACCTGCAGCCTGGGGCCAGTATCTGCCCCAAGTTCCAAGGCCTGTGGGAAGCTCGGGCAGAAGGAAGCCATTCCTGATGAGCTGGTGAATAGCTTCCACATTGGGGCAGGTGGGTGGAGACCCCATGGGCCCTTCCCTGAAGCTTCAGCCTAACCCCCTGCAACTACCCTCCCTTCAGACACCAGCCCTGGGATAGAACACATGAAGGCAAGAAGGAAGGAGGCCCCTGACTAAATTTCTTCCACCCTTTGTGGCCAAGTATGAGGAGCAGCTGTGACCCTTTCTTCAACTGAAGAACCACAGAGGAGCTGACTGCTCACCAACTAGGGGAGGGCAGCCTTTAAGGGTTATGAACAAATCTGTCTAAAAAACTGTATCTGAGTGCAAAGCATCAGTCCATTCCTCAGGCCCAGCTGTGTGTGGTACAAGAACCCAAAGGCAGTCCTGTGTGCCTGGTAGCTGGGGTGTGGGTCCTAGAGCTGCCTCTTCTCCAGGCCCCAATAGCCCTCTCATAGGGCTGTGAGGCAGTCAGGGTAGGGTCTGGGCAGGGTGGCACCTATCTCCCAGGCTGCAGGTGGTTGTGGAGCTGCTCTGCTTGGGTCTTCAGGCACTGGAATTCTTCCTGAATGAAGTCGGTCAGGGTTTTGCGTATCTCCACCTGAGGGGAAGGATTGGGGCTGGCCTGCAGCCCTCTAAGATCTTTGCCCAGGGTCCCTGAGAGGTTGAGGGTGCTGGGGGAAGGGGGGCAGGACAGCCAGGATCAACCCGGGGAAACTCACAGCCGACTTATTCTCTGCCCGGAGCCGTTCAAGCACAGGCAGGGCACTGAAGGGCTTCCCGATCAGCACAGTGATTTTCTGCAGGGAGACCAGGTAACAGGAATAGGTGGAGTGCTCACAGCCTCAGCCCAACTGCCCTGGGAAGCCAGAAGCCAAGTCCTACCCCTAACTTGCTATGTGCTCTCTCAGGCCACTCTCTCTTTAAAATGAGCTCATTGGCATCCAAGGGCCACCCCAGTCCTAGGGTCCGTGCTCTAGATGTCCTGTCCTGTCCCAACCCCAGGGCCCACCCCTGATTTCCTTTGCTCTCCTTCTACTGGCCTTGGTACCAAGAAGTCCCTCTCTACATTCCATTTGGTCCCCCTGCTGCAGGCTCAAGCTCAGCTCTTCCTGAATCTGGCCTCAGTAATGCTGAGAGGACAACAAGGGGCAGAGGCAGGCAGACAGACAGACAGATAGATGAAAGTCAGCAGCCCCTACCCACCTGTCCAAAACGAGGAAAGTAGGGCTGGCTATTAGGAAGGACATCGTTCATTCCTGCAGCAGTGGACAGAAGGCTGGGAAGCAGGTGTGGGGTGGAGCAGGGCATCCCAGCCCCCACCCCAGGCCCCCTCTCCCTTCCACCCAGTGGAAACCCCCCAAATACCATCTAGAGAAGATACTCTACCCACCCCCATGCCCAGACCACAGGCTTGGCCTGAAAGGGAGGCTCACCAACATGCCACAGTGGCAAGATGATGGGGTTGAGATGACACTCGGCAATCAGGCGCCCAATTCCTGCCCCAGGGAGAAGGAAACGGCGCAAGCAGAGCTTCAGTGCCAGCCTCCAGCCAGGGTCACCCCTGCCCTCCCCCAGTTAAAACCAGCTCCCCTGAGCCAGCCCTTGTCTCAGCACCCATCCCCTTGCTGCTGCTACCAACACACCCATCTGCACCATATGCCACGGTCCAATAGAGCCTGAGAGGGCCAGCAGCCCTTACCCCATTTGAAGCGCAGGAACTCAGAGTTTATGTTTACTTTCCCTGTAGAGAGACAGGAGACAGAGGTGAGGCTTTGGAGAGGGCCCTGGCGGGGTGTGTGTGTGTGTGTGTGTGTGTGTGTGTGTGTGTGTGTCTTGCCCATATTCTTGGGGGTGTTGTCACTCTGCCAACCCCACTGACCTTCTGGGAAGATGTGCACCCAGTCCCCGTGGTTGAGCTTCTCCAAAATGAAGTCCATTCCCTTCTGGTAGACGCCGTCTCCTGCGGAGAAAAGGTCTCTCGCCATCAGTCCCCATTCTTCCCTGTCCCTGGGAATGAAGCAACAGCTCGGGAACTTCCTCTTCCCCAATGAGCCATCCACAGTGACACCCTCCAATGACTGTCTCTCCCAGGCCTGCTCAGCATCAGCTATCTCACTCCACACCACATCACAGCCCTTGACATCCTTTGTTCAATAATATCTTCTAAACCTCTAAGTGCCTGTCATGTACAAGGTAGCACCATCGTCTCAAACTGTCTCCAACTGAAATCTGAACATGACAATTCCTCCACTTACCTCCAATCTCACCTTCTGCCTTACCCAATGAGCCATTCAGCCACATACAGAACCTCCCTCCCTCCCCAGCCAGGCTCTTGGAGCAGCCTTTCTCTTTGGTATACCCCACCAAGGGGCAGCAGATGGCAAATCTCCATCTGCTGCCCCTGGCCCAGAGGGTGCTGCTGGAGCAAACCAAGTCTACTCATGACTTCCAGCCTCGCTTGAGCCCCAGATTCTGAACAACTTTTTACCGGGGTCTCAGCCAGGCTAGTTCCCGCAGCCACTCCTCAGGCCTCCCAGCCCTGCCTGCACCCTCAGCCTCCTCTGCCCCTCCCTCCTGCTGGCCTCTTCCTCACAGGGCTCCCCCTATACACTAGACTCTCCATTTGATGGAACATATGGTGTTGCCAGTTGGGAAAAACTCAAACTTACTACTCAAAAAAGTAGAGTTGTGCTGCCCCCAGTGCTAGAAACACTTGCCTTGGAGATGCCCTGAGACCATGACACTGGACCCAGCAGCCTGGCGGTCGGCAACAACACAGATGTGGATGCCTAATGCTGTGTGCTGGCCTTCGACTTGGAGCCATGAGGAGACAACTTGTGATCACACACAGTAAGGATTTCATCAACCTTGTCCATACAGTGGACAGAGACAGAAAAGGAGGAGGCTGAAGAAGCAGGGTAAATCTCATCTTAGCAAGTCGGGAGAAGAGCCACATCACTGAGGGAGGGACACACACTGGGACTATCTCAGGCCAATGCACTAAGAAATGAACTTTTACCCTGTTCTCTGTGAGGCTGAGTCCTTGGAAGGTGCTAGGAGTCTCAACCTAAACCAAATGGGGAACCTGGCCTGGCAGCTCCTTCAGGGGCTGGAGTTGGGGAGCCTGGTGATAGTGGCGGTTTCTCTACCTGAGATCCCATTACCTGGTAGGGGTGGGCTTTAGGGGTGTCAGCTCCTTCTCTACTAAAACCCACTGGTGCAGCCAAGCCATCTGGCTTGAAATCAAAGTTTTAAAACAATGCAATGCTTTTGTTGCAACACTTTATAATGTTTAGCTTTTGCAAATGCTCCTTCTACTCCCTTGTAGAGTTTGGGAAGACAAAAAAGGAATTTCTTGGAACACAGAAGCAAAGTATGACCAGTACTTCCTTTGCTTCAACAAGTTTGTTTGTTAGATCTTTGTTGTCCATAGAATGCATTTGATAAAAGGCTTGTTTCTGCCCACTTTCTCTCAATGAAGAGTGCTTGGGGTTAAGATTTTGCTGTTTTTAATTGTGCAATAAACCTTAGATGCAAATCAAAAAGAATGAGACAAGAAGTGGACATAGGTGGCCTCTGCCTGAGGTTGCAGGAGGGAAGAACTGAGATTCAGGGATGGGGGTAAATGAGCAGAGTCCCCATCTCTCAGAGCAGGACATGGTAAACAACGCCACGGTCATCAGCCATGACACTGTAGTCTCTGCTTGTACTTGAGAGAAATGAAGTAGCCTCCAAAAGCAGCAAAAAAAAAAAAAAAAAAGAAAGAAAGAAAAAGAAAAAGAAAAGAAAGAAAGAAAGAAAGAAAGAAAATATTCAAGCACTTGTCTCTGGGGTGTAGTCTGAGTAGTTAGAGGTATGGGCACTTCAGCTTTTCAGTTATTTGAGGTTACTTTATTAGATTTTACCATGTTTTACTCTGACCAACTAGAAATTTAAAAACTCCCTCTTGACACCTCTAACACCCTGAGTTACGTCCTCCTCTCTCTTCCTCAGAACCAACCTCTGGGAGGAAGGGCCATCCCTGCAGTCTCCTTTCACCCCTTCCAACCCCCAGAAGCTCCAGGGGCTCTCACTTCACAGAAATGGTTTCTCCAGGGTCCTGCTTTGCTTCCTTCCTCTTTGGCCATTGCTTCCTTCTGCCTTGGTGATTTGCCTGTCCTTCTGTGCTCTGAGGTGCCCTTCTGACCTCTTGTTCTCCCCGTCTGCAATCTCACCTCTATGTTTGTCACTTCCTTTGTGGTTGAGTCCCCAGTATCTTTATTCCCAACTGTTCTTTTGAGCTCCAGAACTGCACACCCCATTGCCTCAGGGACTACTCCCCTCCTTGAGTGGCAGGATCAAGATGAAGCGCGTGTCAAATGGGACTACCACCCCTCCCGACCCCCATACTTCTTTCCCCTCATCCCATCCTCCCACTGGCTCAGTGTTACCACATGTCACCTAGTATCATCTCTGAGTTCTTTTTTCCTTGTCCCCTCCCACACCTAATAATATCAACAAGTTCTCTCAAGTCTGCCTCTAGAAAATAACCAAAAGCAGTCTCCTTCTCAGGCTCTCCACGGTGACCCAGTGATGACAATCCTTTGCTGCCAGAATTGCTGTGACAGTGCCTAACTGGGCTCCCTGCCTCCACTGGGCCCTGTTTACATCCACCAGCCACTCTGAAGCAAGAGTGCTTTCTCTCTCTCTCTTCTCTGAACCACAGAAAAAAGGCACATCACTACCCTGACAAAAGAGCAAGGGGCCCATTCCTCCTCACCAATGCATCAACTTCAGGTTCTAAAATTCTTTTTTTTTTTTTTTTTTTTTGGGGGGGGGGGTAGTTCCCTGGCTTGGAATCGAACCCAGGCCACAGCAGTGAGAGCGTTAAAGCCTAGCCACTACACCATCAGGGAACCCCAAGGTTCTGAAATTCTTAACGTGATTATTCTAGAACCTTCACATTTGACCTGCAACCTGCATTTGCTACCTTTATCCCTTACCTCTCCAGTGCCTGGTATGTGCTTCCCATATCTAGAGTGCTTTTTCTCTCATGCTGTCCATGGGAAAATTCTGCTTCCCCAGAGGAAAGGGCAACCTGGATTCAAATCCTAGCTTTGCCACCTCTCACCCTGTGACCTTGGGCCAGCAGCTTGATCCCCCCAAGCTCTTTTATCTGGAGAATGAGAACCAAAATGATCCCTACCTCCTGAGGCTCTCTAGAGGTGCTGAGTAATCAGTCATTCAATGTCACACATCTCACCTCCCAAGCATGATTGTTCTTCCAAACCCTGCAGTTTGAGGCACATACCACCACCCTCACTGACCCATGACACCACACTGTCATCGATGAGTCTCTTAGTAACATCCTTGAGAGAAGGGGCTGTGGATAATCCCACCTTGACTACTAATGCCAGAGCTCCAGATTCATACAATCCTCAGGCAGTCAGAGAATCAAGCACTCTCCAAGAAGCCATCACTCCTCCAGCAGCCACTGCCACCTCTGCTGCCATGCAATGGAGCTGTGCCTCAGGCTAGTGGGGCAGCAGCCCCTGGCTCCCCTTGCTCCCGGGCTGCCTGACCCACCTGGGTCCCTCCACTCCCAGTGTTGCCAAGCCAGAGGCACTGGCCACCCAGCTCCCTGCCCCCTAGCTCCCTGCCCCAAGGAAGGCCAGAGAACTGTGCAGAAGTGCCTCCCTGCACCCACTGGCCCATCAGACCCTCCTAGAGGAGCAGCTCACCTCGGCATACAGGCACGCACTTGCCCAAGCTGAAAAAGTGGGAGTGTAGCTCCTTAGTGAAACAGATGTCCGCTGCTGCAGGGGTCCTGGAGTGGGGACAGCCACAGTCATTCCTGCCTCCCCTGCACCCTGCTTCCCGACCCTCCCCTAGCATGAGGCATGCTATCATCAGCAATTTGGAATAGAGGCACAGGAGGGCCTGTGGGGCCCCACCCCATGCCCTGCCTGGACTGCTGGACGCCGCCTCCTGGGCAGAGCAGGAGGAGGGCAAATCTGGGCAGAGACGGGTGAGGCCTGCCGGGCCCATTGGGAGGGGCTCATTCCTCCTCACCAACGCATCAACTTCAGGTTCCAGATGTGGCGGAGTTTCAGGATCCCTAGAGGAGAGGAAAGGCGTCATGCCCAACTTCCCTTGTTCCTAGAGAGTACCTTTTTCTGTCACCCCATTTCAGGGACTGAAGGACAAGGACATTTCATTATGGCCAAAAATGAAATCTTCCAGAACCTTTGGCTGAACCCCCAAGTTCTCCCTGGCTCCTCATTCTCCCCAAATCTTCTTATTAGTCATCATGTTGGGTCTGCCTACCTCCTCAATATATTTTGACACTGCCTATTCTTCTACACCTCTCTCTCTCATGTCACCACCACCACCACCCTAGTCTGGGCTACTGGATGGCTCTAAAGCCGCCTTCTGAGCCTCCTGAGGACCTGCCTGTGGCAACCCACAGACCATTCTCTGCCCAGCAGCCAGGGTGAGCCTTGAAAGGCTCCCATTTGACCAGGTGGTATGCCATGAGCTCTAGGATAGTCTAACTTCCTGCATTTAGCAGTGAAAGCTCTGGGTACCCCTCTACCCAGCCATCCAGGTCACTGAAGCCAAGCAATTCCCTGTGAAGTCAGTAGAGCAAGAAGTTCTGAGTGGGGAACTGGCTTCCCAAATGAGGCTGGCTGAAGGGTATAAACAGAGCCTGAGGAAAATCTGGAACCAGGATACAGGTTTTCCAGCCCCTAGCCCAGCGTTCCCTTGACAGGTCCTTAGATTTGCTCCCAAGACCGTGGGACCTTCAACAGTTTAGAGAATGGAGGGTTCCACAGGCCTGCTGCATCAGAGTAAAGAAGCTGTCAGACCTTGCCATGCAGCCACTTCCTCACTTCTTCATTCTCTCCAAATTTGAGGCCCTTTCCAAATCACCTTTCCTGAGGGGATGCTGAAGGGACCACAAATCAAATTTTCACCCCTGGGACAGAACACCCCCGAAATAGTAGTGCCAAATAACCCAGTAAGAAGTGAGCTTGTTCTGCTTTTGTTTGGCCCCTTCCCTCCCTGTGCCCAAAATATTGATCAGGGTACCCCAGAGATGAGGGTCATCCATGCAGGACTGGTGATTGGAGACGGTGATGAGGGGGGTGGCTGGGCCTCGGTTCTCGATGAGCTCATACAGCACCTCCTTGTTGTGGACGGTAAGGTGGTTCATGCACTCTGGGGGTAGAGAAAAAAGGGGTGGGGTCTTGGCCTCCTTCTCTCCCGGGGCCCAGGGCTCCCCCCAGCCAAGCCCACTCACTGGTCCAGAAACAGCTGTAGGTGCCTACGAGGCCCATGACGACGCTACTGGCCACGGTCCAGGTGAGCGGCGGCACCGCGGGGAACGGCCATTTCACGTGTAGGGGCATCACCCCCCACACCGCCCCTGGCGATCCAGCGGTTCCTCTGCCACAGGGCAGCCTGTAGGGCTGCTCTAGGCCTGTGTCCTCAACCACTCCAGAGCCGGGTTCCTAACAGGCCGGCGCTACAGACGGCAACCGCGGCTCAGTGTGACAAAGGATTCCACCAAGGTCACCTCTCGAGGCAGGACACAGACGGCCCGGCCTCGCTCTCTCGCCACAGACGAGCCACCAACGGGGTCAGGAGCCGGGGGTCGCAGTGAAGAGGGAGTAGAGGACGGAAACCGAGCTCCCGGCACAACCGCCGGAAAGCGAGCACGCAAGGGCACCTCGTTCCCAGGCCGCCTGTCGCAAAACGCGCTCGGGTCGCTTGACGTCGTCGGGGGCGGTCCCGCAGGCCACGTGGCCCCGCCCTGGCCCCGCCCGGCCCTAGTGCAGTCGGGATTCGAGTCCCCGCGCCAGCACGCGTCCCTTTTGTCTTGGTTCGTTCTCTGAAACGTCTCTGCAGTTGACATGGATTGCACAGCAAGATTACCTAACACCACTCAAAGTCGGGGCTGATGGAGCACTTTTACTTTAATTTTCTTCCCCTTTATTTTTGAGATAAATTCATATATGTAGAATTAACTATTTTATGGCATTTTACATATATATGTAAATACATATATATTTTATGTATATGTTATATGTTGTATATTACATTATGCAGTTTTACATAATTACAATATTACATAATTGTGCTGTATGTAATATAGTATAATGTAATATGTGATGTAATATATAATATGTAGCAATAAACGAGTATACATATAATAGGAAACATTGTACAAGGGCTGTCCAGAAAGTATCCAGCTATAGAATATGAAAAATAGAGGCATTTGTGGCTGGATTTTTTTTCGGACAGCCCTCATATGTATTATAATATTTTTATATCATTTAATACATTCACCGTGTTGTCAACCACCACCTCTAACTAGTTCCTCAGTATGTTAATCACCCACAAAAGAAAGCCCTGTACCCCTTAAGAAGTCTATTTTTTTTTTTTTGTATGTGGATAGTTCCCTGACTGGGAATCGAACCTAGGCCACAGCGCTGACAGCGACGAAGCCTTAAGCCACTACACCACCAGGGAACTCCAAGAAGTCTATTTTTATTTTTAAAGCATAATTTTATTGATTTAAAAAATTTTTTCCAACCTGCTCATCATCACCCCCAATCCATTAGCGCGTAGGCCCAGGCGACGACGACATTGTCCTGATGACGGCACTACAACCATCCAGTAAGAACCCACCTCCCACCTTCAGACTCCTCTCCCCGAGTTCCTCTGCTGTCCCAACAGCGACAATGCCTGACCCCCGCAGTACTGAGCTGCCAGCTCTCTAGTTCCCTTCTCTCGGGGACGGTTCCGCAGTCTGTCCTTGACTTCCACCACTGTGGCCAGTTCCTGCTCCAACGGTCACTTTGGGTCTCCAGACAGCTCAGGAGTGTGCAGCCACAAAGGGGCCCAGCCCAAGGACATAGAAAGAAGGCTCTTGTCCTCCGGAGTGCCCAGGCTCTTTGTGGGGCTCCCCTATGTCGAGCGCAAGATCCAGATTTTGCTTCTCCCACAAGATTCTGCCTGAAGGTGTCCCAGGGCAAGGCCTGAGCCTGGGGCCTGGGAGAACGCAGCTCGGGGTTTGCACTCCGGCGCCAGCTCCTCCTAGCAGGATGCCCTTGGCACAGGTAACCAATCATTAAGGGGCTGCTGCCCCTCGATCACCCTGTGTGACTCACAGGTGTGTCATCTGCCTGCAGCGCCGGACCTCTGAACCCGCCCAGTTCCACTTGGACCCGAGGAAGGCGGGGCCTGCTGGAAAAGTGGGCTGAGGCGTCAGGCTGTTTCCTGGCAAGGCGCCCACCCTACTTGCCTGAGCCCGGGTGGAGCCAGGGCCGGGCCTGCCTGCCTGCCGGGAAGGGTGGGGCCGCCGTCAGCCCAGACGGGTGGTTTGTGAAGACAGTCTCTTCCTCTTTGGGCAGTCTCTTCTCCGGCCCTGCAAGTCAGGCGCGGCGATTCCCTGATTCCTTGGGGTGTCGCGATGTGCTTACAGCGGAGGCAGGCGTGCAGACAAGCTGGTCTGTGCAGGTATGAGAGCATGGGCAGAGGGAGGGAGGAAGTTCACCCCCAAGGTGGGAGTCGGGAAGTGAGAGGAGAAGGGAACCCCAGGACTCCGGCCAAGGCTTGGTGTTAGGAGCCCAGGCTGGGCTTTGGGCTATGGCCAGAAACAGTCACTCTCTAATTCTTCTTGCCCTCCATTTTCGTGAGGGCCCCTGGCCTCCAACCCTGCCCTTGCCAGCCCAGAGTTGCCCAAAAGCCCACATACATCCCAGAATAGGCACTGGGGGCAGGAAACCCAAAATAGCATGAGTGACAGAGCAGGTGACCAGGGAGAAACAGGCCTCAAGCCCAGCTAGGAGAGTGAAAGAGACGTACAGAGATGTAATGACAGGCGAACAGAGAAGAGTAGGCAGACAGAAGTAGAGGGACTTACGTTACCGAATGACAGCCACACGAACAGGGAGTGTATGAAGGTGCTGAGCCTGAGAAACCAGACAAAGTCTGGGTGAGTCTGGGACAAAGATAAACAGAGACACGCCCAGGAAGAGGGGGCTTCAGTTGATAAGAACAAGAAGGGCTTGCCAGTGGTGGCGGGGTGTGGGAAAGGGCCCCCATCACACACTGCAGTGGGGTGATCTGGTGTATCTGGGATTTTAAATGCATATACCCTTGAACCCAGCAAGTCCACTCCTGGGAGTTCATCTTAAAGATAACATCTCACAAGTGGGGTGTGGGGGGAGAGAGATACACGTGAGGATGACCCTCGTAGTTACTAATGATGGTGAAAAGCTGGCATCAATCCTGAGGCTGGACGCTTGTGTATTGCTAGTGGGACTGTAAGTTGGTACAGCTGCTGTGGGGAACGGTCTGGCGGTCTCTGCGTAAATTAAACATAGTGTTACCATATGAGCCAGCAGTTCCAATTCTGGGTGTGTACCCAAAGGATTGAAAGCAGGAACTCGAAGAGATACTTGCACACACGATCACAGCAGCATTACTCACAGTAGCCAGAAGGTGGAAGCAACCCAAGTATCCATCCATAGATGAACAGATAAACAAAAAGAGGTCTATCCATGCCATGGAATGAAAAGGAAAGACATTCTGATGCATGTCTCAGCACGCATGAACCTTGGGGACAGCATGCTGAGTGAAATAAGCCAGTCGGCAAAAGGACAGATAGTGTATTCCATTCTGTGAGGTTCCTGGAGGAGTCAAATTCAGAGAGACAGAAAGTAGGATGGT
Source organism: Lyroderma lyra (assembly GCA_004026885.1). Taxonomy (NCBI): domain Eukaryota; kingdom Metazoa; phylum Chordata; class Mammalia; order Chiroptera; family Megadermatidae; genus Lyroderma; species Lyroderma lyra. The sequence goes on along the minus strand of PVJL010010263.1, from coordinate 7 downwards.
TGGTGCC
>PVJL010010262.1:31698-50912 GCA_004026885.1 Lyroderma lyra | reverse complement strand
TGTGTGTGAGTGTGAGTGTGAGTGTGTGACTTCCTGGCTTACCTCCTTGCCCCTCACTCCTTTCTGGGGTGCAGCATGGCTCCTTAGCCGTGTCTGTGCTGGCACATTGGCTCAGTGATAATTGTTAAATTAATCCCCCAAGTCACACCCAGGCCTTCCGTCTTTAATGTGACGTAAGTAAGTGTATTTCCCAAGCAGTCACCCACTGGCCCTTGGCACCATTTCAGGCTAGGACTCCACTCCCCGAAACTTTCAGTTGGGTCTCACGTCGGCTCTGCAGTTCCAAATTAGCCGTCTGTGGACCTGTTAACACTTTCCCCATCGCTTAGCCTTGCCTGAAACACACCTCCACACGGCCGCCATAATGCAACGGTCTGGAGTCTGAGAGATGGCCTGGGTGTTGCCTGGTGGTGCACAATATTCTTCCCCCGTCAGTGGCACTAAGTGACCTAGATCACTTAAGGTCTTGGAAACCCCTCCGTTTCCTGTTCTGCCATCTGCAGGGGTAACTAACGATGCAAAGTCCTCCTGACCAGACATGGGGGTGCGTGGAGTGTGGGGTTTCTGTGCCCCCTCCCACCTCTGCTATGGAGTCAAGACTTCTTAGGACTGAGTCTACTTGCCCCTCCAAGAGGTGGGTCTTTCCCAAGGCACCTCTGCCGATGAAATTAAGAACGGATGCTTTGGAGTACAGACTGCACCGGTAGCAGCTGTCCTCAGAGGGTTTGCAGACAGATCGGGAAAAGGATGGCTTCATGCTTTACTTTATTTTTTTTTAACAAGACTTTGCAGTTTTTAAAACAATGAGGATGCTATTAAAAGCATCTCCAGTGTTTTTTTTTCTCCTAGGGTAAATGGTTTAATTATTTTTTTCTTCAAAAATACAAATGTTCCAAGAAAATCAAACATAAAAGAATAAATAGAGTAGAAAGATAAAAATTCTCCTCTCAACCCACATGCCTTTTCAATGCACTTTCTTCCCAGAGGAAACTACTATAAATAGTATCCGTGTTCTATATATTGACACATATATTTAGGGATAGTGGGTATATCTTAGGAAAAAAGATAGATGAAAAATGTATTCATATGCATTTATTGAATAAGTATATGCAAATACATGTACAATTTTGTTTAAATATGATCTCTGTCTCTATATATATGCATGTCTAAATAGATATATTAATATGTATATGAGGGCAGTCCAGAAAACATCCAGCATGTAATACGAAAACTAGAGGCATTTATGGCTGGTTTTTCCCAGACAGCCCTCGTATGTATGTATATGTGCATGTACATGTACACATACATGTGTGTGTATATATATATATATTATATTTGCTTTTGCCGTTCAACAGCATAGCATGCATATTTTCCATGCTGTACACGTCCATCTACAAGATGCCTTTTAGCAACAGTCAGAACTGTCATCATACCCAAAATCTGACAATTAAGTTCGTGAACTTGACGCTGTGTGCTTATGTTGTCAGCAAGGTACAACCAATTCAGTAAGGTGTCACGACCTTGGCAAAGTACAACGACAGCTCTGATGGCCGTTCCAGAAAAAGAGTTCCCAAATGGCTTTGAAGGGTGGACTAGGCGCTGGCGTCGGTGCACAGCTTCCCAAGGGGAGTACCTCAAAGGGGACCAGGGTGATATTCAGCAATGAGGTTTGCGGCACTTTTTCTAGGATGGGTTCGTGAAATTCGTTGTCCGACCTTGGACCTCTCTGTTTATCTTACCCACTGACACAGGATGAGTTTTGCTGATCATTTGCGCCCTAACATCAGAAAGAGCTGAGGTGTGTTTTCAATGCACCTGTTTCAGAAGTGCGGAGGGTTCGCCCAGGAACGCTGCAGAGGGCACCCTGAGGACACCCACCTCAGGTCTGAAGATGATTCGTTTGGAGTGATTTGAAATCAAAGTTCAGACTGATTTCTAATAAGTCTGTTTCTTGGAGGGGGATTTCAGCAGCCATTCTTCTTTATCCCATGCCTTCTGGGCACAGGCCTTTTATGAGATGGGCATTTTTAAAGGAACAGCTTTATTCTCAGGAAGGCTGACAGCACTTTTAATGAGGAAAGAAATTAGAAACCAGAGCTGGAGGCAATGTGGTCAGTAAAAGGAACAGGGAAACAGGGACAGAAATGCAGCATAAAAGTGCCCTTTAGAATGGTTGTTATTGTAAATATTCTCGTATACATCCACTCACAGTTACGGTCGAGGGAAATAGGGACATGCTTGGGCTTTTATTTTTTTTTTAACGGGGGACTGATTGTCACTTCTCCACGTGTCACTCGTTGTACTTAGACTTGACCAAGTCCAGTGTCAATTGAAAGTTCACAAATCAAGTAATGGATTTAATGTTTTCGGGCAGGGGTTGGCAAGCTGTGGCCCGTGGGCCGCCTCCTGCCCTCCTGCCTGTTTCTGCAATAGTCTGATTGGAATAAAGGCACACTCACTCATCGCGCATGTCCTGCCTCAGTAGCACGTTTGAGCAGTAGTGCAGCCAGCCAAGCCTGGCCTTTGCTCTCTGCCCTTTGTAAGTAACATTTGTCCCTCTAAGGCATCGGCTCCCAAGCGGTGGTACACGTAACCCCGGGGGTATGTGCTGGGCCACTCAGGGGTACATGAAAATAATCAGTATTGGTGAAAAAAAACAAGTAAAAAATGCAAAACATTAGTTATGGAACAATAAATGTTAAGTTTGAATCACTATTGATGGAGACACTTCAAAATGAGACCACATGAGCCAATGATGATGAGTGAGGCTGTGGCTATGACCCTTCCCCCAAACCGCTCTCCTACCAATCATTATGCAGTGTCAGAACAATCCAACTGTGACATTTCTAAAACTTCCCCAAACATATAAATATATCTGTAGCCAGACTGTTTGATTAGTTTAGTTATTGACTGAATACAAGTAAGTGCATTGACTTTCATTGTGATTCTTTTCAAGTAGTGTTTTTATTTAATGTTTAAATACTTGATTATTATCAATATTATCAATATGAATACTGTAGAAGTAAATCTGTGGTCTGTACTTTTAGTGTAGTAAATTTTTTCCTACCTTATCCCATTTCTAATATATTACATTAAGATAGGCCCTGAATAGAAGTGTCATATTTAAAAGCAAGGGGTACAATGTATAGAAATGGGTTTAAAAGGGGGACACAAGTGGAAAATGGTTGAGAACCACTGATCTTGGGAATCTCACTATTTAAGGGTATTTCCTGTTGACTTATTTTTTAATGTAGGGAAAGTAAACTAGTCACTGAGCCTCCCTGGAAAGAGAGAAGAGACCAGAAAGTTCTCTTGCTGCCTGACCGGGACATGCAAATGACAGAAAGTGGGAGACTGGGGCGTACATACTCAGTTCTTTCCCCTCGTCTCCCTGGTTGAGGGACTTACTCTTTCTTTAACAGTAAGAGAGTGAGCATCGGAGAGAGCCCAGTTCTAAATAACAGAGCTGGATGAATAAGATAGTGCAGTAAAGGTGTTAGTGATACAAAAACGTCATGGAGTTGGGCCTGGGAACCTCTTGCTATGGGCTGAATTGTGCCCCCCACCTACCCACAATTCCTATGTTGAAGCCCTAACCCCAAGCACCTCAGAATGTGCCTATATTTGGAGATAAGGTCTTTAAAGGGCTAATTAAGGTTTAAGTGAGGTCATCGAGGTGGGTCCTATTCCAATATAATTGGTGTCATTGTAAGAAGGAGAGATTAGAACACAGACACACAAAGAGGGGAGACCATGTGAGGACACGGAGAGAAGAGAGGCCTCCCGATGGCTTGTCAGACTTCTGCCTCCAGAACTGTGAGAGAATACATATCTGCTGTTTAAGCCCCACCCCGCTCTCCAGTCGGCCGTACTGTGTTATGGCGGCCCCAGCAGACTAACACAACTGTACTGATGTCCACCACGCTGGTGTCTTAGGAACCGCGTGGATGCTTGCGGTAACTCACAGGCGTTTCTGTGTGTAAGTCAGCACTTCTCAATGGGGGGGACGCTGGGCAATGTCAGGAGACACTTTTAGTTGTCACAGAATGAGGAGGTGGTGCAACGGGCATGTAGTGGGCTGGGGCCAGGGATGCTGCTAAACATCCCATAATGCACAGGGCAGCTCTCCCCTCCCTACCCCCACCCAAGAATCACCCCGCCTAACGTGACAGTGTTGAGTAACCCTGGTGTCGTCTAAGACACCTCACCATCACTTCTTTTTCTTCGAACTTTCGTGTTCTTTGAAAGTGCCGGAAAGAGGTTAAGCTCTCCTGAGCAACACCTATAAGGTCCATGTAGGATCATCCAAATAATTTAAACTTCTGCTATGAGATCTGGTCAGCCATTTCTGCTGAGTACATTCCAGAGCAGCTGTGGGGGGCTGCATGATTCCTGGGACACGGACTTGGGGTTTCCTGAGGGCCAGACTTCCTTTCAGTGCTCTTAACTGCCCCACATTGGCAGCCTGTGGGCGGCGCTGGTGTGGGCAAAGAGGAATGAATGCTGGATGGACGGGGAGCCTTCCAGGTAGCAGCAGGCTTCTTTAATATCTTATTCTTTATACAACGGTAGGTCAGGCCGGGCTCCGCATATACAGTGCCTGACCCTAGTTCGGGGAAACGATCGATTGTTCTCAAACAGCGAGCCATCCAAATGATTTATTTATGCAGCCATGCAGCTCTCTGCTTCATTGGAGGTAGGCGCAGCCCAGTGGCTACACGCGTGCATGAGCGTGTGTGTGTGCACGTCCTCCCCTGATCCTCCCAGTTTTGACTGAGCCTATAATTAGCTCCTCAGAGACCAGATAATCACACTTTGCTTCTTCTACCTGTAAATGCTCATTTGGCTTTCTGATTTCTTGTTAATTTCCTAGCTTTAAAACCACCCAGTATCGGGCTTTTAACAAAATGTCAAGATATCAGAACAAGCACCGGCAGTTGGGAAAGAGAGTTGAAAGATTCCAGAGTCTCTAATTGAGATGGGATTTTTTTTTTAACCTGAATTTGAGAAGGAACTTCTAAGGCATGAATTTTGAACCCATCTATGGTACCCTTCTTACGGAGGTGATGGCCTCCCAGGAAAGTACCCGGATGTGGTCATTAGCGCTGGGCATTTCGAACCAGATAGAATCCACACGGTGTAGCCAATTCAACTCTCGGGTTGGGCAGCAAAGATCGCAATCAGCTAGGACTGCAAATAATAATAGTTGAACACCTACAACCCAATTCAACTGAACGGGATTTCCGATCGTCATTGGTCTTACTTCTTGGTGTCAGTTTAGGATTATTCCAAGAATTGTTTTTAAGAGGGAAGCACAAATTCTGATTTGTTGATCATTAGCTGCCATCCAATAGAGTTTTGTGCAGTGACGGAAATATTCTATTTCTACCTCCTCCAATATGGTAGCCACGAGACACATAGGGCTATTGAGCCTTTGAAATATAGTTAGTGACACTGAATTTTTAAAATTTTATTTCATTTTAATTAATACAATCTTAAATTGCCCCATTGAGTAATGATTACCATATAGGAAAGGACAGATTTCTATGGCTTGATGTCTTATCTAGGGAAAAAAAAAGTGTGAATGTACCTCTTATTATCCATGTACATATTCATATACTTCCCTTAGAAGTGTAGACAAAAATTGTAGAAAGGTAACACACCAAACTGTTAATAATTCTCAGGTTAGGATCAGACAGGCATAAAAAGAGGATCTGAACATTTTATTTAACAAAATAAAAACAAAAGACTAAGCACGAATCAAATACCTCGTATGAGACTAATTCTATCACAGAGCCAACTGTGTGATGCCATCTCCTTCCTTTCACCTTAGAAGAAAATGATGGAGAAGTGTGACAGTTATCTCCGGAATCCAGGCAGCTCCGACCCTGGATTCCAGAGAGTTTCGGTCATTCCAAAGGAAGTGACATCAGGGCCTCAGTCCCACATGCCTTGTGTTTTGTGCAGTCAGCACCTACAATAATCATTCCAGTGGCTTTCAAACCAGCAAGCAGGGCACAGGCAGGGGAGGAGGCAGCTGTGGAAGCAAATGCACACAAACCACAGTCAGCTTCTGAAGCCTAGTCCACGTGTTTCATGAAAATCCCGGATTGCAGAAAGCCATTTGCAAAGCCGCCTCTGTCTTCGCATGGCTGGTGATCAGCTATGAACGCCTCTGTCTAAGTCTCCTGCGAGGGACAGAGAAATGGCTAACCAGCGGTTGTGCTCGCAGGCGTATTGATTCCACCTTTGATCACCTCCGCCGGTTTCTTTCCTATTAAAAACAAACCAACACTTTGCTTTCGTAGGGGGTGGGTTTTTTTTTTTTTTTTTAATGTCACGTAGGAAGAAAACAAAGTGAGAGGAAAAGGGAAAAGGAGTACAGGAGCTCAGCCCATTGATGACGTGTTGTAGAATTGTACACCCAGAACCTATGTAACTTTACTAATCAATGTGCCCCCAATAAATTTAACAATAAAAAGACTAGAAGTACAGGGACGTCTACGTTAATGAGAAACAACAGAATGGAATTTAAAATGAGTGGAATGAAACCACGTAGAAGATCTACTGTTAGAATCACAGAGCTTGACCAGATGCCATCCAGGGTTTGGGCAGTTTCCTGGTGATTTGGAGCCCAGCAGTGTTGCCGTGTGGGCAGTGTTCCTTACCCATGTCAGATCAGTATGCCGTCCCCACACCCGAATCATTACAAACGTGGCAACCTCACGAACTCCGCAGGTCTCCTGAGACTTCGAGCTTCCTGTGCCTAAGCCACACTAAGGTGCTAAACCTTTCTGCAACCAAATCGGAAGGTCAGTTTGATATTGCAGCAGGTTATACTTGGGACCAGAGGTGACTTGCTTTTTTCTTTTCCTTCTTAGCATTGTGAAACAAACGAGGCCCATGGCCCATTTTCCTTTTAGCAAATACAGTAGACTGTCCATTAATCAGAACTCAAGCAACCAGCAAGATATTTTTTTGGCGGTTGCTTGAGTTCTGGTTAACAGAGAATCTACTTACTTTTATTCCACAGCTGCCAATCCTCATGGGTGCCGGTTAACTTTGAGTCTACTGTATGCATTTTTAAGGGGAAATTTGTACTTGGCTCTGTATTGTTTCTGAATTATCTCAAAGGTTAAGGCCAATGTATGTTGTTTTCATGCAATTGTAATTAAAGTGAGAAAACTCATATACTTCTCTCACGGATGGCACAACAAGTAAATCCAAAAGCTACCTGAGGGCAGGGATTCTGCGTTTAAGCGTGTTAGAGCCTCACTTGGATGAAGTGCTAAACTCAGAGTAAGCCGTTTCTTATGCTATTATATGTGTTCGATGTTTTCCCATACCCTGACCCTCAGAACAATTCCTCAGTGACCTAGGACTGAAGGTCAGTATGTGTCAAGAAAAGAGGATATTCTAATGCAAACTCTGGCCTTGCTTTTTTTTTTTAAATAAATAAGTAGTAATTGATTAGGGTGTGAGTGCGTCCACATGTTCTTTTCTTCCTGTAACTCATGAGTCGTGTACGAGTTAACCTCATGGATATGTCCTTGAGACCTGGGTCCAGGAGAGGCCAGAGGCCAAGCCAACAAACAAAAGCAACAGCTTTCAGTTTTCAGCTACACGTAAACTCAACTTACTGTTTAACGGTTTTATTAGGAAGGCCTCTGTATTCTATTTTGTGATGCATTTCCCTGGGGCAACCTGAGACCTTACAGGTCTGTGTGCAATTCCTATCAGAATGAGGGGCATAGGGGAGGGGACAAACAACAGAGTAATAAAAATTTCACAAGTTCGTGCTTTTATTTAAAAAATTCAGTTTCTTGCCTTGACAATTTCTTAAATTTGGAGACCTTGATGTTGTCATCTCATGCATTCTGATAGAGCTTGATAGTCATAACTGGTGGATTTGATACATTTTTTTTTAACCAAGAAAAGATAGCACAAAGGTAGCGTTGCTTTGTGCACGTTGTTGTGGAGCTTTCCAGGTTCCTCTTCACTTTTTTTTTTGCACACGTGAGTGTTCTGAGGTGTCAGAGCTGCCCAAAGCTGACGGCCATCCCTATTGAAATGGCTCCGTCTGAGCCATCTGAGCCTTCGCAAGTTCTAATTTCAGTGCAGGTGGCAATATCCATGCAGGAGTCACAGAATAGATGCCAGCTTAAAGCTCATATACATATACATTGATACTCCACGTGTGCACGCATAATGTGCAGGATAAATCTTGTCATTTCACCCTAAGTGGAATAACAAGTAGATCGAAGGCAGGAGACACCGTTGAGAAAACACACTCGAACTCCGTGCAAAGTGAGACACTGACGGTTTCATGAGAATTGAATTCCAACGAACACACAGTCGATGATCGTTCATTCTCTCTCGTCGGTTTGGTAAATGACTTACAACATTAATTTTTATCTCAGGAACTTTTTCAGTGTTTTATTATGGAAAATAACAAACATGTATCCAAGTAGGGAACAGTAAAATGAACCCTTAGGTACTTCAGTGATTACCAACTCACGGCCCGTCCTGTTTCATCAGTACCATTTCCGGGTGCTATTCCAGACAAGGCCGGACATCGTGCATTTTCCCTACGTGTTTCAGTATGTTTTTCTAGAAAAGCAGGTCCATTTTCTGAACATGCTCATACCTGACCTGACAACATCAGCATAGACCTGGCCAGTGTTCACATCTTCCCAAATATTTCACATATGTTTGAAGTTAGTCTACGTGGATTGAAATCCAACTGAGGTGAATGGATGCAATGAATAGTCATGTCTAAATTTCTTTATAGCCATCTCCTCCATTTATAATTTTCTTTCTTTTTTCTTGTGATCTCTTTTGTTGAAGAAAGTGTCCAGGAACACTTTTTGACCAATATTATGATTGTGAATTCTTTTCTCTTTTTTACCGGAGACAAGAAGTTAGCCTGATAAATCACTGACTGAACCAATGACACCCATTATTCTATTCCTTGGGTGAATATTGATGGCAACAAGGTGACAGTAATTGAATATCAAATATATTCAATTGTATGTACATGTTTATTTAAGAAAAATAGCTAGAAGGTGAGAGACTTGTCCAAGGGTTAAGGTACCATGGGGGAGAGTTGGGATCACCTAGCACTCTCTTGTACTTGCTTGAAAAATAGCAGAAGCAATATTTTTTAACTGCTCAGATGGGGGATTTTTCTTTTCTGGATAAACTATGGCTGCTATTGAAATTGACTCTTTTTTTTCACTTCTGAGTGAAGTAAATGTGGACATTGCCCAGAAAACATGTCACTCTTCTGAAAAGTAGGATGTGAGCTGAGAGTGGTCGTGTCTCCCCTCCCAAGTCTTCATTATTAAGTGTGGCATGATCGTTCATTCCTGAGCTAAGGGTTCTACCAGGTCTGATCTGTTTTTGGAAATATGACAAAAGGAGACCATCTAGAGAAGTCTCTCTCCCCGTGACCTTCCTAACTCACATAAGAATTGATACAAAACCGTGATCCTAAACACTATGGATGGTGGATCATGGCCACGTCATTTATTAAGCCACCTCTGGGTCCAGCAAACTGTCCCCATGTCCTGGGTACAGATGTTGAGGGTGTGAGGTAATAGATGGGGGGTGGGGGGTGTGTCAGTGTTTCCAGACTATGCAGAAGTGCATTGATCCTTACTGACGGTCTAGGGCGCACAATTGTCACTAAGAAGCACCTGGGTCTGTGCAACACCTTCCCATTCAGACATCACCTCTCACCACCTTCAAAATGTAGGGACAGATTTTCCACTCAATGAGTTAGATTTGATTTGCTTCCCATCACAAAATAACAGTTAAAAACACTTGCAAATGCCTTCTATGTTCCATGCCTCATGTGACCACTTTTTGGCCCCTGCCCAGTTTAATGTCATACGTGTGTGTACAAAGTGCTGGTCCTATTTTCACGCTCACCAGTTTCCAGAAGACGATAGAAAACCCAGGCACGGAACAGCAGCAACAGTGCAATGCCAGCCTGTCTCAGGATGCAGAGCTGCTAGGTGTCAGAGCTGGGATTTGATTTCAAGTCCATTAGACCCTAAAATGTTGTTGCTGACATGCTCCCCTTAGCATTTGCAGAAAGTGCTATGAGGGAGGGAACTTGGATGTGTCCCAGCCAGGACATACAGGCTCTGTCCCCCTCCTCAGTGACTGCCCCCTGATCCACACTGCTGGACCTGGGGATACACACATGAGCAATGTAGTTAGTATGCCCTGGGGAGAATATGAGGGCTTTCCAGAAAAAAGTCCAACCATACATGCCTCTAGTTTTCATACTACATGGCTGGATACTTGCCGGACAGCCCTTGTATACGTGGGAAAGAAGTCCATATGCAGGGCCTGTCCGCTTTAGCACGTTTTTATGATCCTGGGTACCCCCGAGTGAGTGGGGTTCGGAGTGCAGGTGTGTCTCCCTCGACCCTGTGGACCCCTCGCTGATGGGGAGGCATGTGCCGGAGTGGGGTGCTCTCAAGTATGGGCCTGGGCAGTGTAGGCTTCTTGGGTCTATAATCCCTTAACCAACCAGCATCCCTCCTGTTAGTATAAAGCGCCATGCTATTTGCCCCCGTGATGATGGGATTTCCCATCGTTCCAGGCAGCGTCCTTCTTCTCCTGACTTTGCACTTGCTCAGTGCCAAATTGTATCGAGCAAGCCACTGAAACATTTTTGCAGGTGCAAAGCAAAGCAAAGCGAACAAATAAACAAAGGCAAACACAGCCCCTTTCAAGGAGGTTCCCAGGGAACGTTTCAGCAGAACTCAGAAACGGAGCCTCAGAAGGAGACCAGGCGAGACAGGAAGCCTGTCTTAAAACATAAACAAGATGCTCATCCCCCGGCCCACGTGGAGGTGATGAGGCGGGTGATGTTCTGTGCTCACCTGGAGGCCAGAAAGCAGGGAAAGGCTGTTTTCCAAGGGGCGGGGGTTGGAGCAGGGGCTTGCAGTACGACACTCCCACATCCAGTTCTTTCCTTAAATTGTAGGACATAAGACACTTAGAGAAAGCCCACCTGGTGATAGTGGACGATGAGGTCACAGGGAGGGCCGTGGTCACTCACTATTGACTAAGAGTAGGAATTGATTAGAAGATAGCACGTTTCAGTCTAGCAGGAAGAGAACTGCTTAGTCAGCTGCTTCTTTCTCTCTTCTTTTTTTTTTTTTTCTTTACAAAGGGCCTGTCGACTCTTAGGGGTCTTATTTAAAATTCAGATGGCGCCGTGCTCCCCACCTCACCGATCCACCGTCTAACTGCAGCTCCCAGCTCAAGGACGTAGGTTGGAAGCTCAGCAGTGTAGCAGTTAGTTTGAATTTAGAATACGTGAACAGGAAGTGACTCTCCACAAAGGTGCAGTGACTTCCTGCCCCAGCTGAGTGTGCTCTAAGAATCCTCGATGGAACCTTGGTCAGGTGCGTGGAAGGCACGTCCGGGCTGAAACGAGCTGGATGGTGGGGCCCGCGCTCTCTGAGGCAGCTGCCTACCTGATCTGTCTGTGCTGGGACAGAATCTTAGGAGCAAAAACCAGGTTGGTCCACGGTATTCAGGTGTTCATTCGTAGCGGTACATAAAGCTCTTTGCACTCGGAATTCTACGCAGAAACGGCTCAAAGGTTAACAAGTCTGTAGCAGCCACAACGGCTTGTGTTTTGCAAGCCCATTGTATTTTCCTCCTGGGCATGCATGCAGGTAGATGGTACCCAAGCCCCTTCCCTGCCCCCGCATGGTAAAGTGGAAATCATGTGACTGTCTGGACATTGAAGGTGGATGTAAATGATGCCTGCCACTTCCAGCCATCAATGCCCCATGTGACCTTCACAATCCCCACTCTCCAGCCACAGTACCCTGGATGCCGGTTCTGAAGGTGCCAGGTGTCCCAGTCCGTTCCAGCTACTACTAGAGAACACCATAGACTGGGTGGTTTACGAGCAGCACGAATTTATTCCTCACACTTCTGGAGGCTGGAAGCTGGAGATCAAAGCGCCGGCAGGCTCGGTGTCCGGTGAGGGTCTGTTCACAGAGGGCCATTTCCTCCCCGTGGCCTCACACAGTGAAAAGTCAAGAGAGCTCTCTGAAATCGCTTTCATACAGGTACTCATTCCATTCAGGAAGCGCCTACCCTCATGACCGAATCACCCCCCAAAGGCCCCACCTCTTTGTACCATCGCTTTGGGGGTTAGGCTTCAACTTAGTGAATTTGGGCAGTGCGGGGATGCAAACACAGCCTGTAACACCGTGTTACAATACAAGACATTGGGTCCCTGAGTGAGTGTATGATCGTAGCATCTGGCCTGTCACCCTAGACAGGGTTGCAAAGGAGCATGAGTTTCTACTGGGTTAATCCTTGTGACCTTAGTCACAGAACTTAGTCTCCCGCAGTAATAGAACTTTAACTCAAGGCTGTTAAAATAGAATTCTATTTCTGTTATACTGTGAAGTTAACAGAAATGCAATTCCATACTGCAGGAGAGGTTCTAATACTAATATCCAATCCATCTTTACTAAATAACTTGTGGGGGGAAAAATAAGTCAGTGGGGTCTGCTGCATCATACCTGCTCTGATTGAAGAGGATTTTCCTTTTCCTAAATTCCCCAGCATGTGTACAGTTATTTCCTTGGGTTTCACACTGGTCAGTTAGGCATCTAAGTCACTTGTAACTAATTTCATGATCCTTGTTACAGCCTCTCTGAAAAGGTTCTGTCTACACTGGACGCAGGGCCCCCAACTAATTTTTAAGGATGCCTCCATGGTGCCACGTGGACATGCCCATCTCCACCTTACCTCCTGACATGGCATTGCTGTACGTGAGATGTGCTGTGTCTCCATATCTGTCTTTATGCATGAAGAACTCAGAGTCCCTCTTCAAAATGCCTGAGCCCTTCCTTGTATCCTCTTTTCTTTTTGCTACGTGATGGGGCAGTTGGTTTTATACCTACTGCTCCATCATGCAGCTGAGTCCCTCTTCCCTGATGGGTTCAACCTGAAAATGATACCCAACATTTTCAGTTAAGATTTTCCTAACTGTTTCTCTATCAGTGTTTCCTTGGTCTGCTATGCTTCTCAGTCGGCCGACTATTGTGATGCATAATTTGATTAAGTTTTGCAATATGCTCGTCAGTTCTGCTCGGTACTGGCTGCCTGGGCCTCTCTTCCTCAGTGACACTTTCTCTCCCCTCAGAAAAACGTTGAATCCATTAGTATATTGCCATTTTCTTCATGGCATTATCCCCATAAACTTGGATTAACATGTCCCTGATTTCACTTTGACTCTTTGTCAAGTTTAACAAGAAATTTAATGTTTGTTCATTGCTCTAATTCAAGCTCTGACATTGGCATGATGACACACAGAAACACACAACAACAATAATGAATGCCACTCAGCAGGACACTGCCACATGTCAACATGAGCGCAGCTATGAGACCCAGATATACCAAGGTTATATGGTATATGTAACCTTTGTGGAGGGACACTTCCTGTTCACTGAGTTGTTTGTTTTTACAGTGCTGCCAACGTAAGTGCACAGTGGCAAGTTCATGAACTTAATCGCCACATTTGGTTTTCAGAGCTAGTGGTTGAGGATGATGCATAAGCTTTCAAGCCCACAGCCCCCTCTTCTGGCACTATAGTGAAGTGTGCTTCCTTTATTGGTTGGTTTTTCTTGCAGGGAGAAGGGAGGCTTGAAAGGAGGAGTTTTGTGGGTTACTGCCTTTTGTATGTTTTTTGTATTGCTAGATACTTAATTCTTCCATCTTGCATGTGTTCACTACTAGTTTCCAAAGATTAGCTCTCCTCTCCTAACTACCCTCTATTGTCTCCCTCCTTCTAAAACTACCTCCCAAATTCTGAACACATTTTCCAGTCCCGTCCCTGTTGCTAGCACTCTAGACTCACAGTAGTTTCTATTACGTTCACATTCATAACAGACACTCTCTCTGGGAGTGATTTTAGTTCCATCCTAGCCTTCCATTTCTCTTTCTTCTCTACCCTCTATTTTTCCAGATGCTTCTTATCCTTGTGAGAAGCCAGGGTGGGATGTAGAGAAATTGTTCTGCTAGAATGTGGAGCTGTTTGCAAATCACAAGTTGTTTCATGGTATAGTGTTCTTTGTCTTCAAATTACGCTAAAGGTATGGCATTGGTAGGGTGTTTTTGTTCTTGTTTATCTGCATAGAGTTTGGAGAAGGTGTTGGGAGGTTCCAATTTAGACAGCTGTGCTTGCCTCAGCTACATAGAAGTCACTTTTTTTATGTACATCAATTATGGATGGTTGGTTATTGATTATTTATTTTGAGATTTTTTTTTTTTGGTGTTGTTTTTCACCCTCCAGGTAGGACTGGCTACATAATATATGAAGCCCTGTGAAAAATGGAAATCCAGGGCCCCTTGCTAAAAAAAATGGTTAAGAATTTTGAGATGGTAAAAGCAGAGCATTAAACCAAGTGAGGGACCCTTGTGAGTGTGTGGCCCTATATGACACACATGAAACCTGCCACAGTTCAGTAGTTTGTACATGACAAGTAACTTTGGTTCAGGAACTTAATAAGTGTTATGTGTCAGAGAGAGAGAGAGAGAGGGAAGGAGGGAGGGAGAGAGAGATTGAGATTGAGACTGGGGCTCAGGAGTCCTGAGTTCTGACCCCAAATGTGGTTTTGGACAAGTTATTTTATCTCTCTGGAGTTCTCTTTTCCTACTTGAAAAATAAAAGATTTGACCTTGAACTGTGTTTCACAAACTATCACTTATTACTGATGATACCTGAATAATTTTAATAGTGGTATTCATTATATTACATAATAGAAAATAATAGAGAATGGAAACTATATTTTTATGTATAGTATTTCTTACTATGTGGTTAAAATGAATTCTTACCACAAACAAGGTCAATTTTAAGACACAATTAAAGAGCTATAAGTATAGGTGGTACTTGGCTCTTGTTAAAATCATGAAGATGATATAAAAGCATCTCAAGTTTGGAAAACCTTGCTGAGGATGATCCCTGAGGACACTTTCGGTTCTTTGCAGCATTTTAGGGTTCTATGATTGCATATATTTATACAAGATGGTGACTATAGTTTTCTAATTTGGAAAAGAGGGAGAGTTTTAAATATACAAGGTCTGGCAGAAGTAATGCCCCCTTTTAAGTAATTAACATATTGTTATGTTACAGAATTACATGCTTATGATTTTGTCAGCTCACAAAAACGGACGTGACTTCTGCCGGACCCTGTGTAATTAAGTCAATCTGCTCACACCTTCCAGGGAGACTGGTGGCAGGATGAATCCTGCACTTCTGGTTCTGCCTCCATCATCCCATTTAAAGATTCTAAACCTTTAGTGCAATTTCCCCACATCCACTCGGTCTCAGCCAGTACTCAGTCACCTAGCACTAAGTCAGGGTTGGAAAAAGCCATCGTGCAATGATGCTATCTGCTGTCACTGGATGTCAGGTCTTGCTGACTGCGGGTTCTCATGTCTGCCATGTCTGACACTCCACAGAGTTCAAAATAGGCTGTTTGGGAAGAGGGTAAAAATAGTAGCAATGAGGCTGTGCATGTATTAACCAGTCACTGGGATGTTACCAGCCAGATCTCAGACAAGTTCACAATACTCTTGCAGAATACATAAAATCAGACAACTTTATTACTTTTTTTATGAACCCCAGAACTTAAAACAGATAATGTGATCAATCCTGTTTGCCCAAATAGGGGAGTATTTACAAAGATATTGTTGGTTAATTTTTAGAAGCTCCTAATGGCTTGGTGGAAATAGAAATTTCGTCTCCCTTTTAGACATAGATTTGACGTATGATATTTTAAGTGAAGTTTGATAGCAGAGAAGTTGACTTTCCCCCCTCAAATTTGATTATTTCCCCACTGAGATTTATAGGACTCGATACGTTTCTGGTAGGATGCTAGAACTTTCTCGCCTGTTTCTAATGCAGGACATCCCATGAGAAATGTTTCTTTACACCAGCGTCCCAGTTGATCTAATTGGCATCCTTGGGTCTTTCATCATTTTAGTCATTTCCAGACATTTCTAGGTTGTGTTACTGACTTGCTAATGTTTGAACTCCTAGCCCTCCCACCCAAGGCAGAATGGGTTGCTCTTCCCACGGACAAAACGGACACTTCCCTCTCAGGCTAACAAGAGGCGTGGTCAACGCTACGTACTCCACAGGACATAAAAACAACTCGTTTCCATTTTCACGCTGTTGTTGGGCTCCATGGATTTAAAGTCATACATTAGTTTCCATGGTTTAGTTTGGATTTACGTGGATATATGGCTCTGGTTGTTGGCGTGTTTTGTTTAGGAGGAGGTGGTCTATTAAAGTAGAGGTCTTGTATAGCTGATGGGGGTGATTTAAACAAGCAAGCAAACAAACGAACAAGAAAGGTTATGAAACATCTATCTCCCTCTTGAGCAATATAATCCAGGGGAGCAATCACATATCAAAATAGAAACAAGAGGGTAATATAGCAAACAGTGCCTGATTCAATAACTCTGCTAGATTGTTTTATTGGGTAGGTAATGAAGCATGCTAGGGAATTTCAACCAAACGTGAGTCCACACACCACCAATGAACATTTGAAATGACTGCAGTCCAGGTTTAGGAAGTATGGGATGAGGCGAACTGCCCAGTGGCTCCTGGATCGGGAAGTGTCCCCAAGGTTCTCTTCCCTGCCATGACCTGGAGAAGTGGATCAGGGTTGTCGGGAAAAGACGTGGGAATCCCAGGCCCTCCCCCAGGTCTCTCTGCAGCCCTGTGGTTTTTATGGCTTTTAGCGTGAGGACATTCGAAGCAGGCTGATACAAACACAAGCCATCCGCAAGCACAGGAAATTGCTTTTCTTAACTCTTCACTTTCTTTCTTTCTTTCTTTCTTTTTCTGTTGTTGTTTTTTTTTAATTTGATGTTTAATTACCTGCTGCCTCTCTACTACTCAGGATTCCTTCAGGATTCAAGGGGAGGGTTGGGAGAGAGCTTTCCTCAGCGGGTTTCATATAATTATTCGTAATGACTACATATGGTCATTTTATAAGTTCCTAATTATTTTAAGTGATTGGTGCATGGTCATTTGCATAGGCTGTTTAGCAAAATGCTCGTTTTGTTCAGTGACCCACATAAAAATCACCGAATATTCTGTCGGCATCTAAAGCAGGTGGGAGAAGCCCCCAATCATCATTCAGGGTTCCAGTGTATGCGTTCCAGAATGTTTAATGTAAATCATAATAGCAGCTTGGATTCATTGCCTTTCGAACGGATGTGTGCTCGATGTAGGGAAACATGTTTTCATTTATTCTTGCTGAAGCAGATGGTGCATGGATTTTATTTGCTGCAGGCACTGCTGTCCAAGGTAACTGTCAAGGGCTTCCTCATCCCCCCTCCCCCGCCCCATCTTATGTGAAAAAAGAGAGGAACTTATCGCTTCCGGATCAACCCATTCATTTTGCAGATGAGCAAACTGAGACCTCAAATTCCACGTAGTTTTCCCTAAATTGTTTTTGGACAAAGTGAGGGCTAAAATTCGCGTCTCCTGACAATCAGCCTACTTCTCTTTTCTTCCTTTTACACATTTTCTCTTGGTGGTAGATACGATATATGTCATTTCTTTTTTTTTTTTAATGGGATTTTTTTCCTGGGTTATATTTTATCTGCCTTCCTCTCCAGAAAGCCAAGTTTCATTGATTCACAGTAAGGACCAGATCGTTCACAGTGCTAATTCCAAGTTAGATATAATTTGTGGCTTCTAGGTTACCCGCATGTGTCCACATACCACCTAAATCTGTTGAACCTGTGCAGTCACCATCGTAGAAAGGGGCTTGGCTGCTCACTTCATTCAGCATTCTTTCCTACACTTATTTGAGGGCTGATCGGTACTATTCCATTCCTCCCCAGCCCACAGCAGAAAATAAGAAGGAAACAAAAAGTCAGTGTAGGGGGTTTTATCTTCATGGGGGAAATAAGGAATGGCACCTTTTCCCACAGTCATGCAAACTCTTGCCTCACTGCTTTTCATATTCTTATGTATTTTAAATGTGGTTGCCCATCAGTAAGACTCACAAATCCAGAACCACTGGGATCAGGAGTAATTTTTCAGGAAGCCATAATTTTTATATGTCCTGGTTACCATATTTCTCTGGCTAAACCAAGGTAGGAAATTTGAGCTCAATCGCTTAAGAGGACACCACTGCCCCCCACTGCCAAATCAACACTCACTGTTGTGGGTCCTTTCCCACTATTGAGAAATAACCCTTTTTACTACAGATACAGAATGGATGTCGTATGTGAATTCACTGTTTGCTCCTCTTGCCACTTTACTATGGGCCTGCAGTTACCAATGGACAGCCCACAAAGGGGTGTTCTCTCTTTCCCTGTCCCTCTGTGTTTTAAATCATTCTTTGTCAAGTCTTAAATGTACACTGATGTTACTTATGGGCTGCAGGCTCTTCCGTGACGAACTCCCTTACCTGCATACACATTTATGATCATAAACTCCATGGAGGTGTGTGTATACACCTCTCACCTTCTATATTCCTTAGATGTAAATATTCAACACTCTTTCATTGATAAGTTGGGGGTTGATAGGAAAAAGATAACATGTCGTGTGATTGTCATGTGTATTCTCATTCGGTAAATGGCCTGCTGTCTTCATCTACGCCTTGCTTCCACATCCCAGTTGTAAACCTTTGGTGGGTCGGAGGGAGGAAACAGGGCATCACATACCAGGCAGACATAAGATGCCGTGCACAACTGAACATCCGGTTTTGGACTGTTGGTCCAAAAGGTTTCCACTTTCTGGGATGCTCCAGTGAAGCAAATAAACACAGTCACACATCAACTCCCCCAAAGGTAGAAGGCTCTGCTGTTCATTGTGTCAGCGCTCTGCGGATTAGCAGCACCACTGGCAATGTTGGGTAGCAAGGATGAGCCTGAATTACTTGTATCAGCTTTGAGGTGCATTTAATGGAGACTGTTATTAGTCCAGAACCCATCCTTGTAAATCTCAAAGAACTCACTAAGAGGTTAAAGTTGGAGTACAACGAATGTGGGCAAAGATGAAAAACATCCCAAGATAAGGAGTGGAGCTAATCCAGGTGGTCCTGAGAGAGAGACAGAGACAGAGAGACAGACACACACACTGCGTGGGCAAACACACACACACACACACACACACACACACACAGAGGGAGAGAGGGAGG
>PVJL010010262.1:0-31598 GCA_004026885.1 Lyroderma lyra | reverse complement strand
GTGGGCTGAGAAGAAGCATTTTCATAAAATCAGAGATAAAACAGCAGTAGCAGCAACAGCAGCAAAATCAACAGCAAACTAGTCCGCTGTCCTTGGTGCTGGGAGAGACCTAGCGATTCATGAGGGAATCGGACCCTTCCGTCTCTACACACCGAAAGTCTGGTGTTTCTGAGCGGTGTTGACGCTTGGGTCCGTCATGCCTGGCTTCAGGAAGGGGGAGCGCTCAGCTTTGTTGGGTGAGAAGCAGTACAGCTTAATGTCTCTAAACCACTGTGCTTGAGGGGAAGAGGATTAGGCTTTGTGCACTGCTTCCTCCTCTGTAAAAACAAAATGATGATGATGATGACCCCAGCTCCTAGGATGTTAGAAAGATTGTAAATAAATGCCACACCCTCAAATGGAGCATGACATTTAAATATGAGGGCTGTCCAGAAAGTATCCAGCCACATAATATGAAAAATAGAGGTGTTTATGGTTGGACTTTTTCTGGACAACCCTCTTATTATCTCTCATTGTGATCAGCAGGACCTATCAAAACAGGGGTCCTCTACGTGTTCATGGGGCCAAAGAATCACCAGAGTGCTTATTCCTGAGAGAAGTTTCAGGATCCTACTCTACACGTCCTAAATCTCAGTGGATTGCACCTAGGAATTTGCACTTTTGATAAACTCTCTCAGAGGTTAAGACTTGAAAATCAATGAACTTGGGGAAAGGTGAAAACCATTCTATTTAGAAAGGAATGGAGGCTATCACCAGGTGGCCCTGTTTCATAGATGGAGAGAGGCAGAGAGCCACCATATCCCTTAATTCCAAATGGCAGGGAGCTGAAACACTGCCTAATTCTGAAGTAGCAACAGCTCCAGACCCCTGATGTTTTAAATAGGAAGCTCGGATAATGGCCCTCATCCTGACTGCAGCCATGCTAACCAAGATAACAGCTGTCTGAGGTTAAGTGAGGAGGGGGTGGGAGGGGCAGAGGGAGTCAAATATACGGTGATGGAAAGAGAACTGACTCTGGGTGATGCACACACAATGCAATACATAGACAGTGCACCATGCAATTGTATGCCTGGAACCTATGTAATTTTTGCTGACCAATGTCACCCCAGTTTTGTCCCTTGTACCATAACACCAGAAATAGTCTAGGTGCTCCTCAAACTTTAACATTTGTCAGTGTTAGCTGGAGGTTTTGTGTAATGCCAATCCCGACTCAGTAGGTCAGGGTGGGACCCTAAAGTTCTGCTATTATAACAAACTTCCCGATGATGCAGGAGCTGCCATCAATGCACGGTCCTTTAAATCACAAGCTCCTCAAGGGCACAGTAATAATTTGGGAGGCTAATTAAAGAGCGTAGTCAGGGTGCCTGCACATCCTAATTCTTCCAGTTCTGTCCTTTTCTCTCCCCAGGATTTTGCCTTTCAAACAAGTGCTGGACTTGGCCCCTGGGCCATTTAGTTTTAACTGAAAAATCTCTCTTTACTTTTTGGATAAAGCACTCAGTTAAGGTCTCCAGAAACTAGTGGATGACAAAGTAGCTTTTTAAACTAAACTCTCAAGTGAGTGCTTCTGTACAAATGGAATACAAATGGACGGATTTTTCATTTTCTTCTGGTTCTCTTGCCACGAACTTGGATGCTATTTCACTTCCTCAAGTGGAAATCTTGAAAACAGTTCACTATCAGTCTTGCCCCTGTTGGAGTGTGTCTCGATTGGATCTGACAACAGTGTGGGCAATGAATACATATCTGTGGAATAAATGAAAATGCGAGAGCTTCATCTAGAGCAGTGCTTCTCCAACTTCCACGTGCGAAGGAATCACATGATGATCTTTTTAAAAGTGGATTGCGATTTAATTGACCTTACATTAGGCATTTTTTACATCCCCCTGTTCAGTACCAATGTCATGGGTAGCACTTTGAATAGCAAGACTCTGGTTTAAACATGCAAGCAAAATTGAAAGCTGTATATTCGTATGTATTTCACCCTACTATTAAATCCCTAGCTGGTGTGATGGTGCTTGTGACATTCAGAACATACGCATGGGACCGAAAGTTGAAATAAAACTGTACCAATCTCCTGATCGTGGTTAGGCTTGTATTTTGAAAATACGATTGTATTTAGTTTATACTAGCTCCTTTTCACTAGGGATCATCCAATCCAAGATAAATATGCAAAACAAATGCAAATATATCTGCTTAATAGTCAGCAAATATAACGATTATTGAGCCAGTTCACGTTGCCCCAATAAAATTCTGTTTGTCATCTATAAGTGAGAGTCTGTGCCCTTTAACTTGAGGGTGCAACAAAGTAAACTCATAATTGGGGTGGAGGTTGGGGAAAGGGTTATGAGACTTGAGTGTCCACACTGAGCTAGCTAATTGAGCTGGCTAATTGAGTCCAGTTGTATTCCTCCAGGGAATTTTATCACTTAGCTGTTATTTGATGTTTATTTTTAACACTTAAAAAGCTATGCTATTTGATACTTTTTATGTTCCTTTATGGGTTTATGTAAAATATATCCTTCCTCATGTTGCAAGGATCTGCTTGTTAAATGATAGGCTATTGAGGAAAGTTGACTTGAGTGGTTTTCAGAGACTTGGCTATGCAGAATTATATAAACTCTCTTAGTGACCTTTCCTTTAAAGAACTAAAAATGTGGGATCACACAAGTATTTGAGGTGCTAAAAGGGCTTCTCAGCACCCAATTCCCATGTGTGGTTCTGCCACCTATCCAACTAGCAAGTGTTGACACCAGCTGGGTATCTTACCATTCATCTGAGTCTGACACTAGCTCCCTAGAGATGCGTCAGATCTTGCAGGATAAGGACTCAGTCCCGGGAGACCACCCTCCCCCCCACCACATTCAGATGCCAATGGCAAGTCACAGGTGTCAACTGTGCTGCTGGCTGATTGCTTGGAGTTTTCAATGACCCCCTGCTTAATTTGCGAGAGCAGCTCATAGAACTCAGAGAGACATTTCATTTCCTGGATTACCAGTTCATTATGAAAGGATATCATTTAGGAACCGACACATGGGTAAGATGCATAGGACAAGTATGGGTAAGGGCATGGGACCCCACTCTCCCCAAATCCCTACATGTTCACCAATCCAGAAATTCTCTGAATTCAGAGACCAAATATTATGAGAGATGTTCCCATTGCTTTTCTCACTCAGGAAATTCAAAGAGATTTGGGGGCTGTTCGCCTAGGAATGCCTGTCTTATTAAATATCCCTACTATTTTAGCACTGGGCAGATAGCAGTGGGCAAAAGAGACCAAAGTCCCTCCCTTCATGGAGGTTAAATTCTAATTGGCTTCCTAGCACCTCATATGGCTCTGACACACTGCAGGTAAACAATAACCATGTGTTGATTGAAGATTGACACATGGTCCATGCCCTCTAATAGAACTAGCAAGGTCAGCAGCTCCAGACACATAAACAGCTTTCCTGTGCTGCAGATAAAGACTTCTAGACTGGACTCTAGATACTGTGTGTGGCTACTTTGGAACTTAAGAGATAATGACTGAGTGAAAAACACCAGGGTTCCCAATGTGTTCTTTCATTAGCATGTCAGTAACGCCATGCATTATTCGTTAGAAGAGCCAGCCTCCTAATGAGTAAGGGTTTTGACACTGCAGAGGGTTAGTGGTGCTTCTTCAAGGAGAGTCCTAGAATGGAGATGGGGTGGGGGTGGGGTTAAGTCCATTCCCTCCCCTAATGCCAAGCATGTGCACTTGGCATTCTGACTGCTCACAGGTAAAGTGTGGGAGCTGGAGTTGTGTCCTTCCTAATCCATGTCATCTCTAAGAGGGGCATATATTCCACATAGGAAGGCTCTGTTTCAACCGGAAAACAAAAAGCCAGACCTAGTAACATCTTGCTTCGGTTATGGTCACATTCAATAGTTCAAGTTAAGACTTTAAGATAATTTGCCATCAGACATTAAGAGCAAATCCAATTGTTCTTGGTATCCATTGCAGGATGTTTACTAAAGGGGGCCTATGTTGTTACTATATGCCAAAAATATGCTTAAAATACTCCGCTCATCTTGTTCGTGTTTCACATTTGTCATGCCATGTCCACTGATCCTCTCAGAAGCATTTTTGTTCTTTTTTCCCCTCCGCTATCAATTCCCAAGTCTCTGACCCTCAATCAGGCTATGGAAAGCGTGTCCATCCTTCTGTGTCCTGATTTCATCTTCTACCCTTTCTCCTTCCTCGTGACGGTAAAGCTTGGCTTGTCCTGCATGAATCCCTAATGTTTTCCTCCTCAGTCCTATCTCTTTTATCCATTGCACTAGTTCTGAGCAGGAAAACTCCAGAAACCAAGCTGGTTAAGAAGGAGTTGTTTTTGGTGAGTTGGGGAGGGGGAAAGCTGTGAATATTCCCGTGCTAATAATACGTCCTGGCTACGACCATATGAGATATCCTCTAGCACCTTGGAGAAGTGCATGGTTCACAAAGATGACCCATCCAAGAGCCAGTTAGAACATTTAGATGATTTAGAATAGAATTAATTAGAATAGAAATTGCTGTGGAATCGCCACAGGTTATAATATAAGAGAATAATTAGTGGATTAATTAATTGGATGCTGTTTTATAGCTGGTATTTGTTTAAATGATTTTTATGAGTACGTTTCTCTCCTGAAGTCATTAGAAGACTTTATATTAGCCTGATGATATTGAATTTGCAGTTTAATATCATCCAGAAAAACAGTGTTTTGAAGAGTAGAATGGGAAACTACGCTAAGGAAAATCCAGAAAGATTCTAATGTTCTAAAAAATATGCATCTGCATTATTTTAAAGTCTGCATACTAATTTGAAGTAATAAATGTTAAATAATTTTAGAATCTTTGCTAGTTCTATTTTGATGAATAAATTAAACCATGTGTATGGTCTTTGGAAAAAAAACTTTTTAAGAAACCTGGGCTTGCTCCCTGCAGACGTTATCATGGTTGTTTTTAATTTTTATTTATTTGGACATATCTTTTACTCATATACAGTCCCAAATTTGGATTATGACATGTGCTGAAATGGCAAAGTTTGCATTGAGATAATGTTGTTTTATTTATATTACCGAGGAGCATCTTTCTAACTTTATAATATATATTTTTCTTTTTTTAAATGAAGCACTGGTTACAATGTGAGAAATAGATTAGAGAGATACAGATCAGTTGGAGTCTATGACAATAGTTCAAACAAGACATGATACCATTCTAGACCGAGGCGTTGAGGGAGATGGAGAGAAGTGAATGGATGAACAGATTCAACAGATCTAAGGCACAGAATCAAGGGAATTTGCTGATTGATTTCTAATGGGGATTTGGGGCGAATTGGAAATCAACGATGACTTCTGTCTTCCTGTGTTGTTTGAGTTGTCGTGATGCCCCTCACTGGGGTAGGAAATACTGCAAGAACGTTGGGGCTGAACAAAGGGTTGGAAGGATGATTGCCTGCACTCACTAGTTGTTGTGAATTTGCTTGGCATCCGATATTAGGTCATATATTGTAACTATATATACATAATTCCATTGAGGTGTCTAGTAGCTTTCAGCCTGTTTTCTCTACATTCTACTGACGCTGTGTACTTTTGGAATCGCCTCACATCTTTTCCTCTCCCTCCTTGCTACTATGGCCCTAGCCCTGACTTCCTTCTGATTATGCCCACATCCTTAAGCAGTCTTTTAATTCTCCTCTTGCAGGATTGCATTGCTAAAAGCTTCTGAAATAGAGTTCCTTTTTTTTTTTTCTTCAAGTGAATAAACCGTATTCCAATGAGCTTACCTTTTGCTTCCCCAGTGAGTAACTATCAGATAGAAGAGAGGACAGCTTTGGAGCTCATGGTGGTGGCTGTTCATTTAACATAGATGCTCCATTCGTATGGATCTGATTTCACAAAGTATATAATGACGGGCAATAGGGAACTGTTCTTCCTCTACCTGCTGCCCAGGTATTTCCTGTGTCTCCTTCCAGAGACGGACACTCTTAACTCTGTGTCTGCATCGTCTCTAAGACACAAGATAGAGAATTTCCAAAATATAGAACATCACCATCCCTTGCAATGTGCAGTCAGCCAAGCAAATCTTACTGTAACACCTTTAGGAGGAAACAATGTCAGATAATCCCAAGCCAAGAGTAGAAAGAGACTTGCTATTTTCTCTAAGCACCAGGAATGGTGCCACACGCTTTCTATATGCTTTTTCATTTAATTGGCGAGATCGATAATATGTTATAAAAGAGGACCTTGGGGCCTCACAGGTGGAGGACACAGAGGAAGTAGAGAGAATAACTTGGTAATCCACGTCTGTCTCAGTCCAAA
This sequence comes from Lyroderma lyra, assembly GCA_004026885.1. Taxonomy (NCBI): domain Eukaryota; kingdom Metazoa; phylum Chordata; class Mammalia; order Chiroptera; family Megadermatidae; genus Lyroderma; species Lyroderma lyra. Next base: position 25,277 of record PVJL010010262.1, on the reverse strand, counting down.
ACCCTTTGCCATCTACACTGGAGAGCCGAGATTCAGCCCAGGAGGCAGAATTTAGGAAGTTTCTATGCACTCAAGTCTTTATTGTATCGAAAACCTCAAACCAGAAGTGGCATGCACCTGGGTGCAGAATCGCTACTCCCCCGCAAGAAGTCCTTTGAAATACGGTGCAGAACACACTGAAATCTGAGCGGTTTAGATGGGATGTGTGGAGCTGCAGAAAAAGAGTTTGGCATTGTCTCGGAATTGGTCATTTTCAGCGACAGAGTCATTTACGAGATGGGGGCAATCATAGAGAGCAGTGGCTTTTAAAAAACACTTTAGCTGCCAAAAATCTCATTCCAGTTCTCTGGAAGAGTGCTGTCAGACCCAGTGTAATTCACCAGCCCAGTGCCTTTCTGGAAGTTGTGAAATTGGAGAGAGTTGCTTTTGTCCAAATGAATAAACACCCCCAAGATGAGTGGACCAGCTTGTCCTGAGTTGAGCTTGATGGGATCAGACTTCAAGAGCGCCTTCTCTTGGTGGTCTTGCTGAGCTCTATGTCTCCCTCTTCCTCAGCTTTCGCTTTTGTTCTTTTAATAACCGAGTCAGGCCGCCGCTAAGGGAGTCCCAGGACAGAAACAGGCTCTTTTCTCCCTAAGCATCATTCGTTACCGGCAAGGGAGGTGAACAGCACCTGTTGTGCACATTATTAGCAATTATGGATCAATCACCCTCATGTGTTTGTCCGTACAAATCGGAGTAGAGTTTGGTTTGGTTTTGCTTTTTAACTATCCAGAAAATAGCCATCTGTCCTTTTTTTTTTTTTAATGATTATTATTCTATTCTGGAGAAATTACTTTCCTACCACACTGTGACTCAAACAGGCCCATCAGTGAAGCTGTCCTAAACCGATAACAAGTCCCCTGAGGTGATGAGGTGGGCACATAGGTTAAGCCTGGCCAGTTGTCCTCACTCTCCTGGGACTGTGACTCCTTAGAACAATGACTAATGTAATGGCGAAGCAATGGCATTTATTTCTGCATTAATGGTCACTTTTAGGAGTCTCGATTTGTGACTAGCCCATGTCCTTCCCACACGTTCCACCCTTCATTCAAGTTAGCCAATGACAGGCGTGGTTGCTTGCAACCAGAGAACTTCCGGATAATTCCTTCAGTCTCATTTCCAAAATGGATATAAACAATTTTGGAAAATCATTATAATGTACCAGAGATGCTCTGTTAACCAGAACTCACACAACTGGCACTCTCAAGCAACTGGCAAAATCTCAAGTGACCTGCAAAAAAAAAAAATCAAAGAAACAATACATTTGTCCGGCATGGGTGCCGGTTAACTGAGAGTCTACCGTGTACACAGAAACAAGTAAGGTGACAAAATAACACAGAAACAGCGAGGTACTTCCGTTAGGGGTGGCTGATGCCTGTGTGGGAAACATGGTTTTACTAAGTAGCTTCTAAGGCCTCACAGTTCTGAGAGGCATGATACGGTGGTTTGGGAAAGAATTGTACAGACCTGCCTTTGCAAGAGTTGACTGAGCACAGGGGAAGCCCGAGATGTCTCTAGAATGAATAAAAGAGGGAAAAGAATGAGGGTTAGAATTGTTATTCGACTCTATAATAATAGAATTGGAGCCAATGATGTTTGACAAGATGATAAATGGTATTGAAGAACATCACCTCTTTTACTATGATTAGGTTTTAGCCAAGTAACATTTAATGTTTTTAATCTTTCATTAAATATTATAGAATATTTTTTTCTCTCTTCATGACACTCATAGAATTCCTGCTTATTCCATTTAGGAGAAAAGGGTATTTAAGTGATTATGAAGCTAGTCCTCATAGGAGCCCAAAATTAGCAAGGCCCTTTCTGGTTTGGGGAAGATTAATCACCTGAGTGCTAACATTTATAAGACACGGGAAAAATATTGTAATACGTGACAGACTGGAACTTTCTATGTATATTAATTCTCCCCAACATAAATGGAGTCAGCAGGACCATTTCTCCAAACATATAGTACAATGTGAGTTTGTTGGTTTCCTTCTTTGTAGTAATAACAAGGTTTGTTTCATCAGTCTCCTTATGAGGAACTGGCTGTCAAAGCAAAGTCATTTCATATTAATTAATTGATGACTTTAAAAAGTAAGGCCCCAAGGGATAAATTAGGTTCCCTCCTGTTAGAATGCATGTCTGTGAATATTAAGAGGCTCCTCGCACTTCCTGTTTTGTTCGGAAAGCCATTCCCAATGGTTGTTTGTCCCTGCAGACCACGCAGGGACATATGCTCATAGCATCTTAGAGACGGCAACGTGGGAAGCACGAGGCTAGTTTGCACGGCAATGTTTCAGTTTAGTATTCATGCCCTGGCTTTGCTTGTGTACTTAAGGAGTCAGGACAGCCCTGTGTCACCTGGCCACGGAGCCATGTCCCTCATCTGTGAATACAAGGGCTTCCGGAAAGTATCCAGCCACATCCTATGCAAAATAGAGGCATTCATGGCTGGAGCTTTTTCTGGACAGCCCTCGTCTGACTGGATGGTGTTTTCCCTGTGGATTTCTTACTTGACCACATCCACTTCCCCACTCAGCATCATGGAAGAGAGAGAGTTACACTGTGGTTCAAAGTCCCTGCCTCCTTGGCCAGTTGTGTCAGAGTTAGGATGTTTCTAGAAGCCATCGCTGTCTTTCTTTGGAGCCTGGAAAAGTAGAGAAGGGAAGAAGACATTTAAAAGTTCCCCTGTCCCTGTTCTCCTTTTTTTTTGTTTATATATATAATTGGATTTTAGAAAACTGGCACACTGTCATGCCAGCCAAACAAACTGAGACACGTGAAGAAAACCATGAATCTTCTCACTCCCATTAACAACAAAATGCACCCTATCTGTCCAGGCCTCACCATGTTGTGGCTAAACATCGGGTCACAGTGGCTTTCTATGCCAAAATTGTGATTACAGGAGAAGTCACGGGCGTATTCTAAACACCGGGCTCCTGCCGCACCCGGGGAAGCACCAGGCGATCCCTGGCCTCCTCCGAGGGTGTCTCCCCGCTGCCCCAGTCCACGGATCAGAAGTCGCCTTCCCTAGCTCCCAGGGGATCCTCCCATGGCTCTCATTTTGGGTCCCCAGACCACCCTCAGACTTTGTTTCTGTTTTGTTTTCCTCTTTTAGAGGCAGGCACATGGCCCCCTTTCTGGCCCCGTGGTATCATTCGTCGGTGGTCCCCAAAGTAGCTTCACTTGTGCGGCCACGGAGTTTCTCTTCCATCTTCTGCATCTGAACCCCTTCATCCACAGGTGGCTGCACATGAACCCGTGGACTCGAGTAGGGGACAAGGAGCGTTGCATTCTGTTTCTCATGTCCTCATCACCTTCCCAAGCCCCCAAGCCCCTCTGCCTATGAAACCCTTTCCCACCTTCGCTGGTTGGAATAGGAAACCACCTGGGTCCAGGTAGCATTTGGGAAAGCTGGGCTGAGAGCAAGTGTAGGAAAGGACTCCACACTCTCACCGCTTCCTTTCACCTCCACCGAACCCCTCTGCAATGGAAAGGAAGGGAAATACCGGATTTATGCATGTATAAGATGCCCCCCAATTTCAGGTCCAACTTAGACAGAAGTGTTGTCTTATACATGGACAGCTATGGTAATGGCCCAGACGGGTTGCATTTGCTCCCTGAAGTTACCCAGCAAATTAGTAACCGGGTGCCACCGCTGCCACTACCTCTTGATTTTGGCAGTATGTGAGATTCGGTTCGGTGATCTATACAAAGGGAAATTAGGTTCAGGCGAACATAGCAACTTGTCCTGCAGTGGAAAGCAGATGTATAATTTCCCTCATTTGTCCCTACTCTGTTTAATAGCCCACACAGGGAGCTTATTTAAAACGACAAAACAGCAGCACACCGAAGCAGCCAATATTAGGAGATGATCTCACTGAATCATCATTATCACAATTATTAATTTCTCCTGTGATGTAATAACAGAAAGGGAAAACAAATGAGGGGGCGGGGGGTTCTAAAAGAGAGTTGGAAATGTCCTCTTATGCTCTTTAATCGGAAAGCAAGAACATTAAGGCAGAGTTCATGAACACGTCCTACGTGTTTTTACTGCTTTGCTGTGGTGGTGTTTTCCACCCATCCTTCAGTAACTGTGGAATACCTACCAAGTCTGAGGCTGGATGTGGGTGCAAGGAGGAGACTTAGATGGGGTGTCTGGCTCTGTGGAGCTCAGAGTCTAAGGGTGGTGCGGAGACAGGGGTGAATCAAATAAATCAATAATTACAGTCTTTAATGTGTGATGGGAAGGGAAGTTCCATTGGGGCCACGAGAGTAGAAAACGGAGATGATGGTCACAAATCTGGGGAGACTTCCTCAAGGAGGTGAGGTTTGAGAAGGTATCTGAGGGCTGAGGAGGAGCATAATGTGGAAGGAGCCTTCCAAGCTGAGACGGCGGCATCTGGGGTCTCGGAAGCCCGAGGAAGTGCAGTAAGACATCCATGAGGTTGGAACCTGGTTGGAGATGGGGGCCTGGAGGTGAGGTTGGAGAGTAGAGGAGCAGTTGGGCACTGCAGGGGCCACATCGAGGGCCTTGGGTTATGTGCCATTAGCAGGGAATCCATCAAAAGACATCAAGTAGATAAGTGCTGTGCTCTGTTTGTATTTTCAATCCATCCCTCCAGCCAGACATTGCGCAGTCTCTGTCCATGTCATCGTACCCTCTCACCAACAAGTGAACTGAATACTGGGGACATTAAGTGACTTGCCCAAGGCTATGCACTTAGGACTTGCCAGAGCCGGGATTCAAACCCAGGTCTGCTGGACTCCAGAGCACCCACCCTTAACCATTCTACTCCATCGCCTCTAATGCCAAGCGAAAATCTCTCCCATTGTTTGCAGCTCAACCTCATTCTGATTCTAATTACCTAATATTTCTCTCCTAATAATTACTTTAGGAGAAAACAAATTCAATTCTCACCAAATTTGTCAACACAGTGTCTGTGCCAGTGGGTGTAATTAGAAAAATCATTTCACTCCACTGATAACAAGGGCAGTGTTGAGCCGTTAGTAGTGAAAGGCTTGAAGATCTTGTGGTCTAGAATCTGAGCAATATTAAGATTGGGAAATGCTCTGGGGAGAAGAGCTCCTTCCTGGATAGTGGACCATTTGAAACGAATTCTGGCATCTTGGCCCATGGACAAGCCCCCTAGACAAAAGTCAGTCTCGGGTTTTACTGTCACAAGAATGGCCCCAGTTGATACCCTCATGCAATTTTTGCACACGGATGGGCAGGACTCCCCCATCTAGGTGGCTGTAGAGGGGTCCTGGCCCTCAGGAAGAAAGCTCTGATGTGTTGGCATGTGCCTTTCTGAGCAGGGGTTCTGAGTAAAGCCTAACCCTTGGCAGGACCTATAATACATCCAACCGTCCACGTGATCGGAGGCAAAGAACACCGAGTGTAACACGCATCTGACCAGCTTCCTCTGTCATAACTTAACCAGACCAAGGAGGCTGCTCAGCTCTCAGCTGCAGGTGTCCCCTTCTTTTAGTGTCTCGTGATGGAAATATTAACAGTTCAGTTTTGAAACTTACGTTACGGCAGACCCCACGGGAGCTGGGCTTTCATCTGAGGCCTTGCTATCATCTGAGGCCTTTCTTTCTGAAGTCGGCTCATGCCTACAGAATCGTCTGTTTCTCAGACAACACGGGCCACGCCCTTGATGCAGGTGTGTCTCATGCCTTTACTACGCATGTCACTGTGTCCTCTTATGGCGCTGTAGAATTAGATGACCTTGTTTGAAACCCAACACAGCTAAATGCTGTTGGGACGGTTGCCACACTCTTTGTGTCCCCTCCCCTGTCTCTAAATGGGAATAAAAATATCTTGGATGCCATTATATATTTGTATTACCATTTCGAAATTCTCCTCCCCCCTTTCTTATGTCCGTTGCCATGTTCCTCTCACTAGAGTGCCAGGCATTCACTGCCTGTCCCATTTATGCTGGGTCACGTGACTTACTTTGACCAGTGAAATCGTAGCCGACATGATGTAAATGGAGGCGTTAGAACTGTCTGTGGACTTGGCTTCACCCTCGTGTGCTCCGTTCATCACCATGAGAATAATGCTCTCGGGGCACTAGAAGAGACACAAGGATCTGACCTTTGTCATCCTTGGCAGCTTTGACCACACACTCTATGCGTAATGATTACATGCTAGTGAAAGCTATCATTTATTGACCACTTACTATGTGTTGCACACAATGACTTACAATAGAATTTTGCAACCATTCTCATTTGATTCTTGAGGAAACCCAACAGAGAAGATTTCTATTTCCAATAAGGACAAAAGACTCAGAAATGTTGAGTATCTAGCACTACACAGCTGGAAAACAGCAACACTGAGATTCTTCAATGCCAAGTTCGTCTGTCTGCATTGATGACCCCGTTACTGCAAGTCCACACGCACAGCCTCCACGACTGCTCACAACTTTAGACTCGTTGTCTCTTAACATCTAAGCGTGGCCATGACCTTTGTCTCTGCTTTTATTCTTCTCTTCTCCATGACCGACTCCTGGTAACTACTGTTTTGTCCAAGCATTGGGAAACTATTGGCTTTTTATTTGTGTTTTGTTTATTTAAAAATTGCACTGAGGTGTATTCCACATAACATAAAATTAACTACGTTTAAGCAAATGATTGGGTGGCACATAGCACATTCACACTATTGGGCAGCTACGACCTTCCTATAACTCTCAAACGTTTTTATCACTCCAAGAGACACCCCATTACCCATTCAGCAGGTACTCTTTGTCACCCCCTCCCCATAGCCTGTGGCAACCACTGATCTGCTTTCAGTCTGTATGGATTTATCTCTTGGGGACATTTCACAGAAATGGAGTCCTATACAGTAGACTCTGAACCGGAACTCAAGCAACTGGCAAAACTTGCTTGAGAGGGCTGGTGGCTTGGGTTCTGGTTGATGAGGAGTCTGCTTACATTTATCCGGCATCCTCCCGTCCCCATGGGTTAACTGAGGGTCTGCTGTGATATGACTTTCTGTGTCTGGCTTCTTTCACTGAGTGTCAGGTTTCTGAGGTCCAACCATTTCGTAGCGTGTGTCAGTTGTTTATCACTTTTTATGGCTGAACAATGCTCCATTGCCTGGATAGACCATGGGTTTTTCCTTTCCTCCATTGGTGGGCATTTGGATTGCTTCTGTTTTTTGATTGTTGTGAATAGCCATGCTGTGAACATACATGTGCATGTAGTTGTTTGACAGCTGTTTCAGTTATTTAGGGTACTTGCCTAGGAAAGAAATTGCTGGGCCATGGGGTGGCCCTATGTTTAATTCTTTGAGAAAATGCTGGAACACTTCCCTCAGCCCTAGTCTTTGATTTGGTTGTCTCTAATACTTGGGGGTTGATGACTCTTGGCCAACATGTCTTTGTAGGGCCCAAATAGGGCAGCATGGATGTATAGCATTGAGAAATGGTCATCAAATGGTGGGCACTGACAGCTCAATGGTTCTATTCTGGTCTTTCTGTAGCCAGTGGAGGAGATGGAGAGTTGGGAAGGGATGGGTGGAAGTAAAAAGAGGGCTTTTGTCATGCTCAGAGTATGGGTGATGTCAGGAGAAGGCCCAATGGTTGGATGGTAGTCACCTTGCAGTGCTGGTGTAATAAGTAGGCTTAGTCTGAGGCTCCATGCTCGATGGTCCTACTTTCTGCCTTTCCCACCTCATCAGCATGATTCTTCTTTGGGCACACACATTCTTCAATGCTTGCTGACTTGAGACCCTCCTGTGGTCTGTTACTGTCACTTGTGGGAATTTGACGGTCAGGGAAGATGCCAGCAGGCCTTTGAAAAGCCACGGCAAACTTCCCTTGCTAACTTGGAACTTGGAGGAACTTGGAGACAAAGGGTGGTAAATAAAACGCCTGCATCAATCTGGGTCTTACAACAGGAGTGCGGTGCTACTTCGCGGCCAGAGATAAAACACGTCTTGCCGTGCACAATGAGCTCTCCGCCGTGCTTGCATTTTATTTCCCATCACCATCTAAGTTATGGCAGATGAACTGCTCACAAGGTCTGAGGTTAGACAGCCCCATGCTAGTTCACACTTGTGCATTAGGGTGTGTTTTTAAAGGTCCAAGCACAGCCTTCTTTAGCAGCTGAGGCTTGAGGGGAGGGAGAGGGCTCGAAAAGACCCTGTGGGACATCGGTGAGTATGATCTGACTCTGCAACTGGGCTAAGCCTTTGGAAAGCCAGGGTGGAGTCTTCGATCTCTTTGTGCCTTAAAATGCCTGGCAAAGTCAGCCCCATATAAGGCAGGCGTCAGTTTAAATGAGTGCGATGTCGCCACTACAAATTGTTCTGATAACCGTTAGCATTCATAGCCAAAAACCAAGCATCTCTGATAGTCACTCAACAGGTAGGTACTTTGCTCGGTGCTTTTTATGTATTCTGATTCACCATTCACGACCGTCATAGGAATTCACTTATGACTATTATTTCATTTTGTGGATGGAAACTGAGCTTCAGAGGGTTAGCTGATAAAAAGCAGGGTGGTCAGGGGTCTCTGTTCTTCCTGAACCTCTCCTCCGCATTCCCTCCGCACCCACCCTTGCTTTTGAGTTTTCCTATTCTTGATGTCTTAGGATGAGTAGAAGCCACTCTTGTTCCTTTTTTTACTTGTCTTTTTGTTCCTTCCTTCACTCACTCCTTTATTCCTTCAACAAGTAACCATTCCATCAGTGTTTTGAGTAACTATTAAGTATCAAGCACAGCTATAAAGCTGAATATAGCAGACTCTCCATTAACTGGAAGTCAACAACTGGCACAATTTTTTGCCGGTTGCTTTAGAGTTCTGGTCTCTTGAGTTCTGGTTAATGAAGAGTCTGCTAACACTTATCCTGCATCTACCAACCCCGTGGGCGCCGGTTACCTGAGAGTGTGCAGTAATGGGAAATCCCTCCCTTGGGGGACCTAGACAAGCAGGGCCCCTCGCTGCAGGATGGAGACAGGAGGATGGTGGGAAGGAGCACACTGAAGGCAGAGCTAACAGGCCAGGGCAAGGAGCAGCATCCCGGAAGGGGTGGCACCAGGTCTGCATCTTGAACGACGGGGAGCCAGTCCACATCAGTATGGCTGGAGTGTCACGTTCTCGTTTCTCTGGACTCCTCAATCCTGGTCTGCACTTGGCATTTCGAAGTCATAGAATGGTTGAGGAAGTTCAAGAGTGGAAACTGTCGTCTGACCTACAAGGCAATAACTCAAGACGTCACTTGGCTTTAAGCACACCCAGGCAACTTGTACGGGTTTCAGTTTGGTCACATGAACATGCCGAGCACACCTCTGCTTTTCTTCATTAACACCCCGAATAATGAAAGTCTGTAGGTGAGGGTCCTGTTTTGTCAGCACAGTACTGAGACGAGAACATGGACGGGACAACTAGTGCAGGAAGCGTCCTTTGGATTCAATACCCACCACCTTGAAAATAACCTTTCTTGCATTTATTTACTCCTTGTTTGATCTCCCTTTAACAAGTTCACTTAAACTTTTTTTTTTAGTTTACCTTTTTCTAAAGCAAACATTTAAAAACCATTAAGGTAATTTTTAAACTTTTTAGTTTTATAATAACTTCCCCAAAATAATACATCCAAATTGTAAAGAAAAACCATTCACTGTTTGGTTAACATGACAATGGTTGCATGACCATTGTCAACGGCTTTAAGTGCATCCTTCTGGGTCAGGAGTGCTCAGCTTCTTCGCTTCTGCACTACCGACATTAGGGTCAGATCATCTTTTATTGGGGGGCTCTTCTGCACACCATAGGATGGTTAGCAGCACCTGCTAGATGTCAGTAGCTCCATCCCATCCACCCTCTCTGTAACAACCAAAAACCATCTTCAGACATTGCCGAAAGTCCCCGGGGGAAAAAATTTACTCCTATGGCAACGCACTGTCCTAGATGTTTCAAAATGCACGTGTACAATTCCAGAACCGATGGGAAAGTCAGAAACTATCAGGCGTTGGGAGGGCAGTTTGGAAAGAGAGGAGAAAAGTAATTATCTCAAAAGGGAGTTTATGCCTCCGCCAAGCACACTGAGGACATGAAAGGGACCGTTTAAAACAGTCTTTGTGATGGTGAAGGTGCAAATGGCTACCCGTGTGAAGCAGTTTTGAGTTCCATGTTTACTGTTCCTTTCTAACCTGCCGTATCAAATGCCCCCAGAGGGGGGTATTTGGAACCTCGGGGAGCGCTCTGAGTCAGCAGCCTCTTAGGAGCCAGGCAAATCGGAATGCACATCCTGGCTGTACTACGGATGTTTAACTTTTGGGGATCTGAGGTGTTGTGTCTGCAAGAATACTGGACCTTCCTTCCATTTTGGTCGCCACACGCCATCACGGTTAAGCGTGTCGAACTACACTTGGGCTCCTTGCTCCCATCCCCCACTGGCAATTTATTTCCACTTGACCTTGTCATTAAATGTCTCCCTGCCTCCCTTTCCTCACCTGGGGAGGCAGGCGTTTCTCACCCCATCAGGTTGGAACGATTAAGCCCGTCAGTGCATATTAAGAGCTTACAAAAATGATAAATTTGATCATCAGAGACAATTCTTTATTTCATATTAATGAAAATAAACCTTAAAGTGTGCAGTATATATGTACCATGATTTTGAAAACAAGTTATTGTTAAAATGTACAACTTGCATAACTTAGAAATTTAATTAAATTAAATACATCAAAAAAAAAAAAAGAGCTTACAGTACTGCCTGGCGCACACAGTAAGTGCTTACTAAGTGCTACCTAGTGTTGTTACCATTCGAGGAATTCCCATCGGTTGTTGTGAGGCTTAGCGATATGGAATCTGCTAGAATATTGCCCAGCATACTGGGTAGGCCTTGATAAATGGTAGTGGGAATGCTCACTCTCTCTCTCTCCCTCCCTCTCTTTCCCTCCCTCTCTCTCCCTCCCTCACTACCTCCTCTTCTTGTCCCTCTCCCTTTTCATTTCTTTCTTTCCTTCCTTCTTTCTTTCTTTCCTCTATCTTCTCTCTCCCTCTTTCCACATGCCTCGGACCTGAGACGAGAGAACTAACCCTAAGACCGTGCGATGTATTTTTCTCACGCTCATTTCTGTTTTAATAATTATCATACTGACTCAGAATTTATTACAGTACAAGAATGACTTTGTGCAGCATCTCATGAATTTAAACATTACTTTAAGATAAATTGGTTTTAAGTTGAATGCCTCGAACTCAACGGAATGTATTGCCCTACGATGAATAAGGAACTTTCCAAATAAAATCTAGATCTCTGATGCTCCATTTCTCGGCGGACGGAAGAACTACCTGGGGATATTTGATATGCTTCAAATATGAGTGCTCTGCAATAGATCGGCCGTGTTAAACCTGCCCTCGTAGTATGGGGAGAAAGCGGCCTGGGACCAGGGTTACGTAAAAGCGTGACGATTTCTCCTACGTGTTTGTTCCGTCTCCAGTGACCTCCAATTTAACATGTTGTTATCGGTATACTACCCTTCTAAAGAGGACACTCTTTTGTACATTTTTAATTACTCAGGTCCCTTGTTAGAGGTTAATTAGACAAAATTTTTTTAAAAAGGAATCTAGCATCTGCTTTAATCCTATTTTCTCTGAAAGCTTTTCCCTTTTATATATGATCTCCAAAGGGCTGACAAACGCTGTCTCCGCCCGATCGGGTCTGAACGCAAGTGGTCACAGATGAAGAAAGTGAACCCATTAAGGAAGAAATGGGAAAACATGCTCTGTCCCTGACCAGACCCTGCGTGATGAGAAGGGCTTACAGGGCAGGCAGAGGAGTTTTGCTCACTCAGTTTCACAAGGCCCCTGTGTGGTGACAGCTAGTGACTTCCTGAATAGTATTTGTCACATGTCCATGGGGTGATCTTTTCAAAGCCTGAATGTGACCGTATCCCATCCCTACTCTCTAGTGCTTTCCAAATAAAGCCAAAACCCATGTCTCAGCCTATAAGGTTGAGATCTCCCAGCTTCCCAGCCTCTTTTTCCACTGCATGCCACCCCACCCTGTACGGAGGTCCCTTTGGATCTCCAAGAGCCACCGCCCCGCCCCCCAGACGGCCTTTGCATGTGTGTGCCACCTCCATCTGGTGAACCCTTCCCCAGTCTTCAGATCCCACATCAGTTTCTCCTTGCAAGAACACACGCCCTGAAATCTGCCACTTCAGGGGCTGTGCTGTCATCTCCCGAAGAGTGCTGGGCTCCTCCCTGGACGGCCAGAATTCCAGTTGCAATTTCACTTGCATTTCTAAGCAGTTCTGACGAATGCCTCTTTTACCCCTGTAGTCCATGCTCTGCAGTGCACAAGTCTAGTCTGCCTTTTGCTTATCAGTTCCTCCCCAGAACTTAGCTCAATAGTGGTGCACCATAGGCCCTCCAGAAAAACGACAAGACACACTAAGCCAAGCTCTCCAACCTGTGGCCCGTGGGCCGCATGCAGCCCAGGAAGGCTTTAAATGCGGCTCAACACACATTCGTACACTTCCGTAAAACATCATGCAGATTATGCATGGACCGTTTTTTTAAGCTCACCAGCTATCATTAGCGTGAGTGCATTTTAGGTGTGGCCCAAGACAATTCTTCTTCTTCCAGTGTGGCCCAGGGAAGCCAGAAGGTTGGACATCCCTGCAGCTCTAAAGGCCTACCAGGGCAGAGAGGAACGTGCCTGGGACTTGGGACAGGAGGCAGGAAGTCATCTGGCTTAAGGAGGAAGGTCAGGGACTCATGGATAGAGTACTGTCCATTGCTTCTAGCTGAGTCCCTCTTTGCAATTGTCTAATGAATGGAACACAAGGAGTCAGAAGAAAACAAAGAATGCCAGAGGTGACATCTGATCCAAAACAGGAGAGCTCTTAGAAAAGCATTATTGAAATGTAGCATTAAAAAAAGAAACACATGAGAGATTTCACATCCAGAAATTTAATCTGCATAAATATCTACATAACAGAGCAAGTCTATGTGAGGAAGTAAATTCAGTGTAGTTTTTTTGTGTGTATGTGTAAATGTATATACATATATATGAAGAATGAAGCTAAAAACTTATGAATAGATTCCTGGTACACTTTGGTCCATTGATATAGTGAAACACGAATCAACCATTAGAAAGAATAAGATTAATTTATAGGTATTAGTACAGGAAAGTGTTAGTACTGTTTATTAAATGAAAACAGATATTTGCATAATTATGTGCATAATATCTATGTATGTTTAAGTGTGTATAGACATGAATGTTTAAGAGCTTGTACTGCATTGTGTAGTATACACAACACGGGAAGTCTAAAATGATACACAGCTCTGATTCCTGGTTAGTTCCTGGAATTTTAGGTTGGTGAGGGGATTTTTCCTCTTTCTTTTTCTGTTTATATATGAATTGTGATAACTAATGAAGAACTAATAATAAGTCAATGAAGAACGTATCACAGGAGCACTAGGAGGAAGAGCTTAGAAATATAAGCCACATAAAACCATCCTTTCTGCTAGTGGTTCTCAACTGAGACCATTTTGTCCCCCAGGAGACCTTTGGCAATGTCTGGAGGCGTTTTAGTTTGTCACCCTGTGGGGTGTGGCAGGGACTGCTGGCATCTAGTGGGTAGAGGCCAGGAATTCTGCTCCACAGCCCGCAGCACATGGGTGAGCCCTCATGACAAAGAATTTTCCAGTTCAAAATGTCAACGACACAGAGCCCGCGAGGGTCTGCTGTCTGCTGATGCCTGCCCTTCCTAACCTGGTAATTTTTGGAGGTTGGGTTCCTCTGTCATGATGACAAAGGGCAGAGAGAGTTGTCTAGGTAAAAACTGCTATGACTGCAGAGCACCCTGGCCACTTGTAAAAGCCACCAGGTCAGTCCCAGCCAGGTAGAACGGCTAAAGCTCTGTGTCATGGACCCCTTTTATGTAACCGCAGTCATCTAAGAAATACTCCGAATGGGGATGCTATGTAGACCTCTGATTTACACAAAACCTTTTTCCCCAGTTCATCTCATTCTTGTCCTTTAGTCAACTGTATCTCAAACTCAGCCTCAAGGGAGAACTGGGCAGAGCCATAATGCTCCACTCTCATTAAGTGTCACTTAATTTGCATGTCATCTCACTCATTATAATTTCATTAGTGTCATTGTGAGTGGAGGATGAGAGGGGAGCCAGCACAGTGTCATTGTACCTTAAATGTTGGCTTGATGTCCTCAAAATCGGACCATATTCTAACCTCACCCAAGTCTTGTGGTCCTAGATGAAAACATCCAGAAACTTCCTTTTCTTGGACACCGTACATGCTCCCAGTGCCTTGTGGGATGATACACATCATCTAGATTTTACTGAGTTAACATATTTCAGTCCTATTATCTCAGCATACAATAGAAATACCCTGAAACCTACTTTACCGTGTAATTATACCTATGCAAACCCTCTAACCAAATGCCTATTATATAGTCTTTACTTAGCCGAATAAATTCCCCTTATCATTATGGGCTTCCAGTATGGCGTGAGTGTTTAATGCAATTGTTGGAGTAACTCAGGGAAATTACGTTTTTACCCAGAGTCAGGGTTATGGAGAGTGTCCTCAAATGGAACAACATTAAGCTTTCTTTTCTTTTTTTTTAGTACAAAGATGAACATTTAGCAGCTCGGTTCCATTTTTTGTTAACTTCTATCCCTTTCTTTCATCCCTTGGGGTTGGAAAAGAGCTGGTTCTTGGACAATATTTTCATTTTCACATCTTTGGAAAGGGGACCGTGGGAAGAACAAGACCTGGAATGTATGGGAATTCGATTTTGTTTGTTTGTTTGTTTTTGTGACAATCATCCCAGCTGCAAATGCCGAGGGAGCAGCATTTCTGCAGTAAGGAGAAGAGACAAAGCAAGAGCCTCACGTCTGAAAGAGAACCTACCACGCTCTGAAAGCGGGTGGAATAAAATAGCTGTTGTAAAAATAGGACGATACTGCTAATGGGGACAGACTGAGCAGTGTCACTAATCAGACGGGGCTGGAACTCATTGGCAGCCCGCATTTAAGACTGGAATCACACACTTATCAACCATTTGTAGACCAAAACAATGCTGTTCAGGCGGCGAGGATAAAACGGTTTGCCCCATAGTTCCAAGCCAAGGGTTCAACATTGTCTCTCAAGTCATCTCCAGAAATGAATACACCGTATGCAGGGGTGAGGGAGCCACGTGAATAAATAAGTAGGAATTTCTGAGAGAAACCACACAGTGGGATTTATCCTGAAAAGAGCAATTGCAGACACATGTCATATGTCATTACCGGAGAGTTGGCGACAGTATTATTCATTATGTGGTTTCAGAGTGTCCTAAATTAGAGAAATGGATTATTGGAAGGGGATGATTTCCCCGGATTGCTACTTAATAGTGGCTAAGGGGGCTGCATTACTGATATTTGCAATGAAAATGGTGCCAAAACCCAGCAGCGGTTGCCTGAAATGAAATGCAAGGCCTGTTGGGTATTGTCTTGAGATGCTGCCTAATTTTCTGCCTCTTGCTTAGTATACATGTGCCCACGTCTCGGGGCTCAGGGTGCTCGCAGCGGCCGCCGGCGGAAGTGAAGCTTCTGCGTTATTTACCTCTTTGGTTTCTTCCTGCTTCCCCCTACCCCGCGTGCGTGCTGCAGGCATCGCCTCGCCAGCTGAAAATACTTTTCTGCATTTGCCCTTTTCCATTACCAGAAGGAAACTCCCTCTGCACCCTTCCATCCCTGTTCTTACCTGTCTGGACCTGCCACGCTTCCCCCCTGAACTGGGCAGCTGGCTGCTGTGTTTATTCATTTCCTCCTTCCTGTAGTTAGAACCCCAGCGCTGTGCCAGGTTCAGGACTGGACCCTGATTGTGGAGTGACCAGCAGGATAGTGTGTCTGCCCCCTTGGGACTTCCAATCTCCTGCGAAGACAGGTATTGATTAAGCACAGAGTCACACAAATCTGCGAGGGCTGCCTGGAGAAAGAAACTCCAGCCATCGCCAACGTAGCGAGAACGGCCTGCGGCTGGATACTTTCCGGACAGCCCTGGTCTGTGTGATTCCTGTGTGCGTCCTTCGTGGCACCGCTTACCCCTTACTCGCTCTGCTCCATGCATACTGACCTCCTTTCTCTTATTTCGATAGTCAAGCCAGGCTTGTCCAGCCCGTGGCCCGCGGGCCACATGTAGCCCAGGATGGCTTTGAATGAGGCCCAGCGCAAATCCGTAAACTTTCTTAAAACACAATGAAAATTACACACAAAGGTTTGTGTGTGTGTGTTTGTGTGTGTGTGTGTGTGTGTGTTTAGCTCACCGGCTATTGTTAGTGTTAGTATATTTTAGGTGTGGCCCAAGACAGTTATTCTTCTTCCAATGTGGCCCAGGGAAGCCAAAAGGTTGGACACCCCTGGTCTAAGCCAGGTGGCACCTCAGGGCCTTTGCATTCACTTCCGGTCTTGCCATGGCTGTCTCCCACTCATGCTTCAAGACTTATTTTAACTGTCTTCGTCCTTGCCTGCCCAGAATTCCACTCTACCCAGTTACTCCCCATCAGTCCCCTTCATTTCCTTCACTGCACTTATAAATCTGTCAACATCCTGCTTGTTTACATATGCATCGCTTGTCTCTCTCCCTCTAGAAGGTACGTGTCATAGGGGCAATGATTCTGTCTTCTTCGTGTTTTACCATCAGCCCCTGGAATTGAGTGGGCGCACGATAAGCCCTTGTTGTTGATGGACACCACTGGCAGCCATGACAAGTGCAATAGCAGGAAAATACCAGATGCTCTCGCAAATTGTATCAGGAAGACCTAATTGCCATGGGGTGGAGAGCAGGGGAGGCCTCTGTGAAGCACTGCTGTTTAAGTTGATAGGTATGTGGAACCAGTCGGAAGGTAGAGGAGGAAGGAGAGATGCAGACAGAGGCAACCCCACGGACACAGCCCGAGAAGGAAAGGAGCTTGGCGAGTTCAATGACTTGGAGGTGTTTGTGGCCCAGGGCGTGAGGGAGGGAAGAGTTCCGTGAGAAGGGCCTGGAGAAGTCAGCTGCAGAGGCTACCAGAGCGTTCAGGCTTTAGGAAGCCATTAGAAAAATGGACAGGATTGGAGGGACGTGACCCTATAAACATGTCACTGAGATCTCTTTGGCTCGTGTGAGCAGCCATGTTTGGGAGAAGAGGAGTGAAAGGAGGCCTGGAGCGTTGCTGGCACAGAGCAAGTGCCCTGTAACTCTGTGTTACATAATGACAGTAGCTACCTGAATGAATGAGCAAGGAATATCAGTAGGAGGCCATTTGCTGTTAGAGACAGCTTGCTAAAACTGGCAGTTGTTAGTTTGGGATTACAAAGTGAGGGGAGAATGTTGTCACCTATAACTCTAACCAATATCTAATGTCAGGCATTCTCTTTCCTTGATCTGTGACTATTAGCAAGACAGTTACCTGTCACTCAGGTACCCCTGACTCCCAGGGTCATTCTTACAGGTTTCTGCTCGTCTCTGTGGTTTTGTCCATGTGGAAGCCAAATTTTCTTTCTGTCAGTTGACTTCCAAAGCCCAACCTCTCACGTAAAGACAGCTGCATCCACAAGCACATTGGATCAATCTCCACAAACACAGCCTGCCATGATGGAACTTTTTATTTTGCATTCTGAGTTTCAGGATCCAAAGAAAACTTTGATATAGGCATGGCCTCTTCTGTATTTCGTTCTGTGTAATCAGGACAAGAAAAGAGGTAGGGCTAGTATTAGTTAAAGTGATACAAGCTTCAGCAAAGAAACTCCCAAATCTCAGTTGCTTAACACAATTCAAGTTTATGTTTTCTTACCTGGTAGCTGAAAAATGGGTGTTCCTGATGGATGGGCAGCTCTCCTCCATGAAGTGACACAGGGATCTAGTTTCCTTCCACCTGTGGCTCTGCCGTCATGGTCACCAAGGTCAGGATCATATGGGCCAAGCATGGCCTGATAAAGAGCAGCACATCCACTTGCATTCCATTGGCCAAAAGCAGTCACGTGGTCCCACCTAGCTGCAAGGGAAGCTTGGAAGTTCATTATCCATCCCTGAAGAGAAACAAACAAACAAACAAAGAAACAAGGAAAGAAAGCAAGAAACCTGCTGATGAATAGCTAGCTAAACTCTGCCACTAAACACCCTCCATAGAAATTGGAGATAGATACCACAGATTCCTTTTTACATTTTACAATATTTATTGTCTGAACTACTTTACTTGGTAAAACATTACTGAGCATGTTAAGCAGTTTTTTTTTCTCATGAATTCTGGAAAACAAGAAGTTGTCCCACAGTTCTCTCTCCGCATTCACTCCTTAGATCTATTTTACAAACAATGGAATAGTTAAGGATTTCAGCTCTGCAGTTGGATTATGCTTCAGAGAGAAAGCAGCCTTTGAAGTTAGGAACTAAAACATACAGTAACAAAGGCAACAAGGAACCCCATTGGGTTTTAACCTTGTTTTGTCACATCTCCTCACAAACTCTTGATTTGTATGAGGATTCTGCTTAGCTCGTTTCAGAGGTATCTTGATTTCTATATCACTTCAAAACTCTCTTCTATGTGAATTGGCCTTGAGATGTGACCAGAGTGGCATCTCAACACAGGAAGCTTTTGTGCTTGGGGAAATCAGATCATCTTTCAAAACTTGGCTTCAGAGATGTCTCTTCAATGAAGCTCTTCCAAACATTCTCACCTTCTTCCAGATATAACAGATTGTTTCTTTCTTCTGTCCCTAATTTATCCTGTGTAGCCTTTGATGATAGCTCATCTGCTACTGTAATGCAAGTCTTTGTGTTTGTTTGTTTTTATTAAAAATATGACCCTAGATGGTGGCAGGGCATTTAGCAATCAAAGATTTTGAAAATGCACCAACAAGTGAAAATCATTCCATTTCACTGTGCACAGCACACATTGCTAGATCATACTCTGTCTGCTTTAGATTGAAAGCATGGTTAAGGCACTGAGAGTGTCTGTCTCTTGCTTTTGTGGTTGAATTCCCATTGCTGAGCCTAATGTATGTGAGACTCTCCATAATGATAGAAGGATGGAACTATGGCTAGATGACCGATCCAGCTATTTACAGAGAAGGAGTCCTCCATGTGCTATTTTTCGAGTAACCCCAGGACGAGGTGAGGATGAGTTGAAAATGATGTATATTGGTTAGCTTCCACAAAAGCAGTGCTAAGATTAGAATTCTGTAGTTTGCAAATAATTCAAGTTTAAGTGCTTTGGGAAGGTTGGTTTCCTGAGTATAAATAATTATAAAATCAGGTTAGGCTGCAGTAGATAACATACAAACTAGCCATGCGAATGTTCTCTTTCGTGTGTACCGCTCGCTTGTGTAAGTGCATGGGAACTCTCTTCCTGGGTCACGTCTCAGGATCCAGGCTGCTTCCATTCTGTAGCTACAAAATCTGACTGAATCTGCAGGGGAAGAGACAGCCAAAAGTTTGCTCTTGGGTTTTCTGGGATGGAAGTGACTTGCACTTCTAGTCCACCTGCCAGAATTAG
The DNA here is from genome assembly GCA_004026885.1 of Lyroderma lyra. Taxonomy (NCBI): domain Eukaryota; kingdom Metazoa; phylum Chordata; class Mammalia; order Chiroptera; family Megadermatidae; genus Lyroderma; species Lyroderma lyra. The sequence goes on along the minus strand of PVJL010010262.1, from coordinate 5,744 downwards.
TTAGCCACTTGTCCTCACCCAAATAGAAGTGCCTTTTGAATAACCAAGACTGATAGGAGAAGTAGGTATGGATGGATACTAGTGATGTATACCAAAATAACCATCCCTACCATATCCTCTGTAGTCATGGGACAGTGTAGAAAAATGGTTCAGGGTTCAAGCATTGGACTCAGACTGCCAGGCTCCGAGCCTTTATTGGGAGCAGTTTGTGTAATCTTGGGCAATCCCTCCAACTCTCTAAGCCTCTCTTGCCTCATTGAAAATTGGGACTAATAATGGTTTTAATTAAATAATATGCAGATCAGTGATCCTGGGCATTGTGCAAGCTTGCTAAATAATAGTGATCTTCGAATGTTCATTAATACTTAAAATAATAATCATTATTGCCATCCTATTATCATTATCGTTCCCAGTAGTGGTCATAAATTGGCTTTGCACCTTCAGGTGCTCTAATCGGAGACATACACATGTACAGACCTGTGGACATACCAAAAGCGTCCACTCTCCAGTTTCCCAGGGACTGCAAACAGGCTTTGGAAATTGCACTAAAAATCCACCTGTCCGTACCGTGTTCATTGTTGAATACCAGGCAAGCTAGTACATCCTATTTTTTTATAAGGAAAAAAAATGCCGGGGGGAATGGGGTGTATCCATCATTTTCAGCACAGCTGCCTCAGTCCGAAAGTGATTGCAACACACGCCGTCATTAACCCCATTGACTCCGTCCCCGCAGAAGGGCTGATGAGGCCTTCTCAGCTGACAAGCTGCAGAAACATCGACAGACTCAATAAACACCCTGAAATTTAACACGCGTCTGCTGTCTGCTGAACAGCTCTGGGCACAAATAGGTTTCTTTTATTATGGACAGAAAGGCCAAGTGAAATTTTAATCAGGCGGACAAGGAGGGTATCTGAGAACACTGAAATGCCAGCCCTGCTGGTATTTCCACAAGATATTGAACTTGTCTTGGTGGGGCCTTTGTAAGTATTTCAATTAGCTGTGAGACAGACACACAGCCTGCGTTTTTTGCAAACTCTCCTCTTTTTAATTAAGTTGCCGTTCACCAGGATATTAGAAGGCACACCATTCTTCCTGTAATATGCAAACTATTGCAGAGAAAATTAAGCAGTTGAAACATTTGGTTTTAGGAAGTGCACGGTTATTTCAACCAACATAGTCATCGTACTACTGTTACTGAATGTTCTAGGCATTATCCCTCCCCCACCCCAGTCTCTGGATCTCTGGGCCTTCCAATTGTATTATAATATACATTTGCTTTAACACATGGTGACCCTGCTTTTTCTTTTTTCTTTTTGAAAATATGTAATATTTTATATAAGCAAAAGAATTATTCATAATGAATATAGACATGGGGAAATGTGGTAAAACAAAAATCCATGAACCTACCACCCGACCTAAAAATTGAGACATTTATTAATACCTTTGAAATGGCCTGTTTGCTCTTAGTGGGTTGATTATTTTGCATGAAAATAGTCAAATACCATCTTGTTAGTTAAGGTGCATCAGAGCACCATGAATTATTGGAGATGCTAATATAAAAAAACAGTCTTTCTTTAAAATACAGCACTGTCAATCTTAGCCATGTGGAATACATTGGAAGGTAGTCCTAAAAATAAAGAGGCAACCTTAGGGTGTGAGGAGCTGTAGTGACACCTCTGACATTGATTGATTGATTCATTCATTCATTTATTCACTCATTGTTTCCTGCATTTATGGATTCCTGAGTTTATCCCTCCATCTCTTCACTAAGTATCAACGTACAATTAATATGAATATTTAATGCTTAACTGTAACATTACAGTTTTACCATCCTGACCATAATACTGGGGTTCTGTTGGGAATTCCTCATGAGATTAAAGAAGGATCTAGGGTTTAGTTTACATGCTAATGATTTTAGAAAGCAAAACTACATTTCCGTCAAGAATGTCAGACTTGAAATACGCTAGTTCACACTGAAAGTGAACTGCAAGGTGTTTGAATTGACATCTTGTTTTGCAGGGCTTTTCCCCCTTTGTTTGCTTAAAGGTAAAACCCTCTTGGAGTGCGCTGGGAATTGTGGAGTCAGTACCTCCGTGGTTCCTGACGATTTTCCGAGCTGTCTAACCTCAGCCTAATGAGGCAAGTCTTTCCGTGGGCCTTCTCCCCTGCAAGCTGTCCACCCACAATTCCAGAGCTCATTTTACTCTGCAAACGCGCACAAATGCTTTCGGTGACTGCTGACTCCTGCGTGCCATGGCCCTCTGGGGAAAGGGATAGAGGGAACATCAGGGTGCCTGAGCCTTCCAGGAAGTACCTGGCGCCCCACCTGCACCGACCTGGGAAGATGCAGCTTCAGAGTTTCCTTCTCAAAGCAATGAACTTGACTCTCTTCGTTCGGATCGTCTTCGAGTACAATTTTTTTAGCATCAAAATTATATCTGAATGTTAGCAATTCGAATAGTTTCAGGTAGGAAATATGAAAGGTAGGGTTTAGTCCCAATCACATCTCTTCTTCTTTGCATAAATAGAAACATACTGTTCTTATTTTATTTTATTTTATTTTCTGATCGGAGAAGAAACACATGCTTATATTTGCAAAGATAAATATTTCCTGTGTATATAGATAAACTATTTTTTCCTCATTGAATCCAACTACTTAAAGGATTGTTTGTTGCTTCAGAATATTTCCCTGACCTTATTCTGTGTGTGTGTGTGTGTGTGTGTGTGTGTGTGTGTCAAGGTGCCATTTTCACCTTGACAAATGCCATGGGAGCAGGATCAATGACTGACCTTCTTTTTAAGGGTTCTGCAATATTCCACTGGATAGCCATGCAATAATGTATTTAATTCGTTCCCTGATGATGGGAATTCAGGTTATTTCCAGTTGTTGTTGTTGTTGTTGTTGTTGTTTGAAAACACATTCGAAGCCAATTATTTTCTAATTGGAATTTTCTGTTAGAGAGGATACTTCTTGGATTTGAGTAATAGGTGGATAGCCCTTTCCCCTGTCCCTTGCAAACCTTTTGCTAAGTTTGGCAGACACATTCAGTTCACCCAATAAAGGGTTCATGCAGAGCCATTACGTTAGTCTTAAGTAGGAAGGTGGTTAGGAAACACATAGCCCAGGAAGAGGAAAAAAAGGTATTCTGTGATTTTGGAGTGACCTACTATTGCTTTCAAATACTAAAGCTTTCCTGGTGCCCCCTCTTTGCACAGAGATTACACAAAATTAGTGGATTTGGGATGCATCCTCAATTATCCTGGTCTGTGATTAGTAAGTCACAGAAGCAGTATTTGAACCCCAGGCTAAAGCTCTCCTGTATTGCTTGTTCCCTCAATACTTTCATAACCTCTAAATTTTTTTATAATATTTGAGAATAAGGTTGGAGGGGAATCACCCAAGTTTTCATCTCTCTCATTCAAATCACAAGGCTTGCTTGGATCATGTTGGCTAGGATTCACCATTACGAAGGATGTACTGCTTTCTTACTTTTTTGTCTGAGCCATTTCCTAATAATTTGTCCACTGCTTACTGTTCTCTCCCTCCCTCCCTCCCTCTCTCTCTGTCTCTCTCTCTCTCTCTTTCTCTCTCTCTCTCTCTCTCTCTCTCTCTCTCTCTCTCCCTCTCGCCATTCCCCCACCCTATCCCTTGTCTGAGCTACCTTCATCTTATCCCTAGATTACTTAACTATTCCCCTCAACTCCACCCATGTCCCCATGACCCATTGTCCTCATGGCTTCTGGAGGAATCTTCTTAAATCATATACTTCATCATGTCACTATTTGGCTGACAACACCTCAGTGGCTTCTCATTCTACTTAGGGAAATTTTTCAGGGATCTCACTTGAATGTTCCAGCCCTGCTTCCCTAGAGGACCCCCTGCACTTCCTGCCCCACCCCCAGCCCCTATTCACTCTGACCTTTTATCAGGTCTTCAAACAAGGAAATTCTTTAGAGACTGGGCCCCTGTCTGCCACCCCTGCTAGGATGAGCTCAGCTCCTGCTTTGCATGAATGTTGCTTCGCAGTCTTTGTAGGCCCCCTGAAATGTCACCTTCTCATGTGGACTAGCACCTCCCATACAGCAGGTGCTCCTTTCTTAGGTATCAGTCACATCAAGTGGGATTTGTGTCCTGCATGAGTCATATCCCAGTTTGTAATCTGTGTTCAGTCTGTCTCTCCCACTAAAATACAAGCTCCATGAAGGTAGAGTCCACGTTTTTTATACTTATGTTACTCTCGTTGCCTAGCAGAACCTCCTATATAGTGAGCACTCAATGCATACTTGTTGGATTGAAGAATGAAGAGAGACAAGGGGATGTGCATGTCTTTCAGCTTCTGTGACAGATTTACTTCTTAGTGGGTGAATAGTTTTGCTGATCCCCAAGTCGGTGTCATCAGCAAAGGGAAATACCTGACAGGTCTTGGCTCACCTAGCCGGCAAAGGGTGGCCCCTCCCAAAAAATGCAGCAAGCTTTCCCCATCATGCCCCTGGACAATGGGCAACAAGACACTGTGTTCCATGAGAAGACACCTGAGCCATAATCAGGGAGAGAAAAATAAGTCCCCAGCAAATGGAATATAAAACGTGGGAGACACCAGATGGGGGGAAGACCCGGGGGACTGCAGTGAGAGCTGCTACGATATAAGGCTGGCACTATGAATTGGAAATTCTCGAAGACCTTTGTCCCTATGAATCATGTATTGAAGAAGCAGTTGAGCATCTATAGACGTCAAATAACCAATAAAATTTCATGAATGGTAATGCTTGCCAGGATCCAGGAAAATAAGGCTGACCTTACAACACAGTCCGCTAACAAAATTAGGTCATTTGTCTTTGATAGGAGATGGCCACTTTTTTATTTTTTTATTTATTCATTTCTAAGAGCCTGCTGTAATAAGCCTGCATGATCTTAGATGGCACACTCATAAGTTCTAGAGAAGCCTGGAAGAAAATTACAGAAATGGCCTACCTTGGCTCAAACTGCAGACTTTACTAAAAATCTCTCGAAGGTTCACAGACCCCCAACAAGCAGCATCTGGCCTCGGCATGCCCCCTATATTTTGCTAAGCATCCCGAAGCCCAGTGTTGGTGGCAGACCAGCGTGGGTGGAATGTTACTTGGACCTAGATGGTATGGTGCTCAGAGGAGTAACTCAGACAGAGAAAGACAAACACCATATGATTTCACTTGTATGTGAAATCTAAAAAACAAAACGAACTGACAAATGAAAGAGAAATAGACTCAGAAACGGAGAACGAGCTGATGGTTGGCAGACGGGAGGTGGGTTAGGGGGATGGGTGAGAAAGCTGAAGAGATTAAGATGCACAATTTCGTTGGTACACAGCAGTCATGGGGATGTAAAGTAAAGCATAATAGTATCCTCACTAATATAGTAATAACTATGGGTCAGATGGGTAGCAGGTTTACTAGGGTGATTATTTTGTAAGCTGTAGAAGTATGTAATCACTATGTTGTACATCTGAAACCAGTATAATACTGTATTGAATGTCAACTGTAATGGAAACATTAAAAAATATTTTTAAAAACCTTAGGGATTTTTTTTTTGCAAGGGATCGGTGTCAATTAAAAAGAAATAAAAAGAAAACTACAGAAGGAAAGGCCATGTCTAAATTACCTCCGGAAAGGAAAGATGATGTCTAATGCTTTCAAGAGAGGCAGCTCCACCATGTCTGTAGGGCAAGTCCATTTCCGTGTGTGTGTGTGTGTGTGTGTGTGTGTGA